>JACMIF010003059.1:0-15763 GCA_014805445.1 Diplogasteroides magnus
TTGATTGTTACTTGTTGCCTTTGGCATGGTATCCCATTGTTGACCGGGAGCTTGCACAATAAAGATATGTGTTGTTTGAAATCAAGAGCAGCCTTTTTTACATATCGTTCGCTCTAAGAATTGCATCTGACGAGAGAGGTCAGTCCTCCCCCTCCCAGACAGGGAGAGCGGGGAACCGCTGATCTACATACCACTTAGTCACGTACACAGACAAGGGTCACGGCGCGATGCAAATGCACGCGCGCACAGACTGGGAGTACTTCCTCCCTCTCCCCCCATCCATCGATATCGATTGATGTTTTGAATAGAGATGTTGTGAGCTCTGCAGGGTGCAAAGCCGTTGTGATAACCTCAGCAGTGATAGCATAATAAATATTATACTTCAACAAATGTGTATTTGTCTTGCATAATATATCATTTGAAGTACTCCTTCACATTTTCAAATTCAAGAACAATAATTCATATTTGAACAACCTCAGGCTATCATGCCATAGGTTTAAAGACGTGATTGATCTAACCTCTCCTCGAATTTACAATGCATCGTCTGAATGGTGGCAATTGAATGTGAATTGTTGCTCAGCGTCAGCCACTATGTCTGTGAAAGTGCACGATTGTAAGCATCGTCGTTTCTATTACTTGAAATTTGAGAATGACAATTGCGTTTCAATTGGGAGAAATGGTTATGTAGGCGAACAGCTAAACATGTCTTTCTTCGATTCAGCGCGTGGTCTCTCGTTTGCAGACTGCATGAATTTGTGCTTGCGAGTAGTAACGCATTATAATATTAAGCTTGTCGGAAAAATTGACGCGGCGGCTTTATTTGCCATTGAGGAAACTCTTAAAAGAGCCAATTGGTTATGGCTTAGTTGCGAATGGGCTGAAGATTGTAATGCGAAGATGGATGATATAATTTATACGAAACGAAATTCACTGTGGATACAGCATGGTATACACTCGCAATCAACGATGCAATATATCTACAATGATGAATTCTATAAAAGTGAGTCTTTTCAGACTTCCCAGTATCCATAAATGTGTAGCGGGTAGGCAAAAATATTCTGAGCTTTATTGCTTAGGGTTAGAATTTATTTCACATGTAACATTTTTATTAAGTGCAAATTACATTTCAGAAGTACCAGCGTCGGTATTGAGAATCGAAAATTTCAACGACGCAAACTTTTCGCCAACCCTTGACCAATTGCTCATTCTCGTTATAAGGCACGAAGTGCAAAACATCTCTTTTAATCGAGCAAAAAAGATCACTTCTAATGGTGTGCGACAAATCATAATGGTATTCACTTTAATGTTTTATATGTTATATGTATTTAGACGCGCAACCAAATTAATATTAATTGTAGAAATAGTCCTTACTCGAATATTTGCAGGAGTTACTGAAACTGCCATTTCATCAGCTGAAGGACATTTATCTGGATAATGCACGGATCATTGATCCTGAATCCTCAGAATTCGTCGACGTTGGGGGGGTCGACATTAGAACATAATCGATATTATGACCATCACCAACTGACATACTCGTGGGAAAGGCGTAAAGTTACAATGGATTTCTCACCCATCGGACACTTTGCATTTATCCGATTTCGACAAATCGATTAAATGAAACGTCTTGTGCAGCTATCAATTTACCACATTGTTTCTTGACCTTTGTTTATGTTTATGTTGATGCTATTTCAATAATAAAATTGTGACTAATAAGTCAACCGAGATCCAAACAAAACAAGTTGGACGGCCTCTTGCGAGATGTGTATTTAGCAACGTCGAAAAAAAATAGTCAATTTGTGTTTGTCTGGATACTGCAAGATACTGTGGAGATGTTTTATGTAATTTAAAATATTGGCATTCTCACTTTTTTGTGAGATGCCATTTCCTGGATTGTGGAATAGTTCCTGTCGAAAACATTCCGTAATCCATAGCAGGTCATTGCAAATCATTTTTATTGATTACCAATGCACATGGAATAACGAACGCAATACTTGCGCACTGCACACAGTGGTATGTGGATGTGAATGAAGGGCTTCTAAATTATCAGCAAACCACATTTCTCACACTTCTAATCTCAGCCGAGCTGTTGTCTCTACTTTCCATAGGCAACCACTCGAGGTTTAGACGAGTGAGAAATGCATTGTATACACAACCGATTTTGTACCACTAAATGAAGATATCCTATTCTTCATACATATGATATTTACAACGATTTGAATGTGAAAGGTGAGGTCTGGTGCCACACAAATTTATTCTATAATAAGGTAAACAACAACAGCATGTGTAACATGTTTTGACGCTATCGATTGGCAAACCCACATACATGCGACTCGTTAGCAAATTATTATAAAAGTAGATACAATATTAACGAAAGTATAAGATGAAATTGCTATGTATTTTGATCTAAATGCATAAACGGTAAAGAAAACAATATTGAAAAAAAACAATAAGAAGAATATTGTCTTTAACGGTAGTATCTATTTATGTCCTTACCTATAGTATCTATTTGTGCTCGGCCGTTTTAATATCAATTGTGTACATGCTCACTTTGACGAATACTCTCGAAATTGGGCTTGTGTAGCAATATTTTGTATATTTAGACTCGTTCACTTCGATTTTCATTTTGATGTCCTCTCCAAGACTCCGTTCAAACACTTCCGCGCAACGTTGAACATCTGCGAAGTATCCGTCGACGATAAGGTGGCAGACCTTCTTGCACCTCAGAAGAAACTGAATGTATATCGGTATTAGGGATCATAAAACAAGTGTTCATTTCCCAACTATGGCGTAAATGTCCATGGCTGTCTTTTTTCACCCTCCCTGAGCTATGGCTTTACTGTCTGTTATAGTTTCATTTAATTGAATAAGAGAAGCCTGCTTAGAGTATCAAAATAAAAATTGTGAATTCGAAATTGTAAATGTTTTAATAATTTTTTTTTATTTTAAATGTATTTATTTATAAAAAAAAATTTTCGATGTCTATTTGAAGTTAGACTGACCTGGCATGCTTCACGAATTCCCTGAAGACTGGGCTCTCTGCAGTTGCACATTCTCAGGACGCCCAGATCCTTTCTGTTTAAACCAGTCGCTAACTGGTCATCAGTGATCGGAATGTAATCTTGCCCAATGGTACAAATTTCCAAGCTGTGCGACCCGGCCTCTGAAAAGAAACTTCTGCAAAAGTGTAAGATATCTACCTTCTCCACTATATCTACGTACGTCTGTGCCAAATTTCAGCGAGATTTTATCGTTTTGAATAAAATCATGTGGGTCCCTAACTATAGACACTATACAAGTTGATTTGGTATCTTAAAAGTCGTAATTACCTGCCCAGAAGCGGTCTTCCGTGAACAAATCTTTAAAAGTTGACAAGTTTTCGTGGCACTTGTACATGGTTTTCAATGTTTTCATGGTTCTTCTTTGGGTTATAAATGAATAAAAAATCTCTCTATTTGGTCCAGCACACTCTGAGCCCATTGCAGAGCGTCTTCGTCAACGTCATACGTGATCGTGAGAAACGAAATACCCCCGGATCTGAACTGACAAGCCGTCGAAGGTAGTTCCTTGACTAGTTTCTTTCAATGACAGGCGTTTCGAGTAATTAATTGTTCGTAATTGTTCATGTAAACAAAATCAATTTCGGTGATTTAATTAATGAGAAAACATTTGCATTTATGAAAATAATACATATTTATGATAATAAATATATAAATATCAATGATAGGTTTTCATTTGGAATGTTGTAAACTGACCTTTCCAGGAGCATATTCGAGCATTCGGACGGGGTACGTCCTATATATTGGCTATTGTCCATCGTGATGCTTTTTTTGTTCATTATTGATTCAACGCTCATAGAGCGGCAAATGCCATGGTCAAAATTCAGAGAGTGAATTGCGTTATTCTTCATCGTCCAAGAATGTGGTAAAATTGCATGACGGTCTCTTATCAAATGAAAAGAAATTCGTCGCCTGAAATAGCTTTTTAGCACCATTTTAGCTCTTTAGTCCAAGCTTTCGAGGTCAATCCCCTTCAGTCATTTTGAAACTGCCACATATGGCTGATAATCTGCCAATATTGGCAGTTTTAACAGTCAATGCGTGGCAGTTTCAAACTAAATGAGGGAATTTCTGTTTGCAATGATAGCCAAGAATTATTCAAGCATTACGTGGAGTCTGTAGGACCAATAAAGTTTTCCCCTGAGAATATGCGAATCCCTCGCTCACTCATCTAGCCCAGCGTATCTCTTCTTCGGGAAGCTCCCTAGAGAAGTGCTATTTAACTCTATCAATCTAGCAAAAGTTTCCGAACCCAGAAAAACAGTCTTTAGAGTACCTGTTATACGCCATCTTCGGATGTACGTCGATGATATTCCGTAGTATTTTGCATGTGAGACGAGTGTTGTTGACATCGCGCGCTTCGAGAAATGAAATGCAGTGAAGGATCAGCTCACTGGGAAACTCCAGAAGAGGAAAGATTTCACCCATTATTTGAAACAATACTGACAGTAACATCATATGCGAAGACCGCGAAGTTTCTGACAAAAATTTATTTGTGATTTCTATGTAAGGGATGATCGAATGCTAACTCCTGAAGTTCCATTACACCAAGAAGATGTTGAAGAAATAACGAAATAGCGATCAAAATAAGAGAGAGAGAGACAGAGTAGGTATAAAAATTGGGAACGTACGAGGTGTAAAAGTTCAGTTGGTATTTAATTTAATTTAATTTTAATTAGATTTCAAGAGTCATATTGATATTATGTGTAGAAAAGCATTGTCTATTGTCTACTCCCTTTTCCGCGTACTTTGCTCTTCTAAGTCAACTGTTTATATTCGTTGCTATAAGTCCTATGTTCTCCCTGTTCTTGAATTTGCTAGTCCTGTTTGGTCTCCTTATTTGAAATCCGAAATTGCTAAAGTAGAACAGGTACAACATAAATTCACTAGGCTGTTATATTATCGTTGTTTCCCCAATCCTCTTTATCCATATGCCATGCCTGCCTATTGTGATAGATTATCTGTGCTCGAACTTCTCTCATTGCGTAAACGTAGAATAATCATTGATATTGTCACTTCACTTTTTGCTTTAGTGAACTTAGCATTCATACAATTAGAGACCACCTTTCAAACGATAAGAACTTACTAGGCAAACTCAATCTATCTGAATAGGACCCAGCATAGTTATAGGGATATGGAACGTGGCGTCTCAGAATAGTATTGGTTACTGGCTGAGATGGCGGAGGGTAACGTCCACCCTCTGCATTCGAGACACGCAAGCGCCCTCTCCCGCTACAGAGGTCCCATCGACGTCGGTTTCCCTTCCTCTGAGTGCCCCCATCCCTCCCCTTTATTCCCTCATTCCTCTCTTCTCTGTTCTATATGTATTATGTACATGTCGTAACATCAATTTGATGTAGATAAATTAAAAAATTAATTAAATTAATATTGAAATACACTTTTCTTCCAATTTAGTAACCAAACTATCGACTGAATTTGAGACTTATGATTTTAATTTTAATTTAATTTGTCTACATCATTATAGATGTGTCGACATGCAATACAATATTGTGCAGAGAAAATAATGAAGGAAAAGGTAACTATGGGGGCACTCAGTGGGAAGGAAACCGACGTCGATGGGACCTCTGTAGCGGGAGAGGTGCAACGCTATGCACACAACTGATTATCCGGCTGAGCTCTGACCACCGGTATCCTTGGAAATTTTTCAACTACAGTATATACAAACCCAGTCTACGTGAGAGTACACTCACATCGTTGCTGACTCTGATTACGCAGGCGTCATTGCTCATGTTGAGATAGTTGGGAGCGGAGAAGATTGAAACGAGACGGCAGTTTGCGAAGAACTTGTACCCACAGTTGAACATCTGAAAATTACGGCATTGATGCTTTCTGTTATTTCCCAATCTACCTCATTGTTGATCTGGTGAGCTCTGACGATGAGGTCGACGTCGAACTTCTTGCAGAACGACTCGATGAGCGTGTCGTCAAAGGTGAACGAGATGCCTCGAGGGGACAGCGCCCATCCACGATACTGTAATCAATCGATAATGGCCTCTACCGTAACGCCAACAGTCGTGGCGGGAGTACCTTGTTGTCCGGGTCGCTCCAAAGGAGGTCGCACATCAGGCCGTACGGCGGAATGATGGACGGTCTCTGCAGCTGAAATGTGGTGTGGTCGGGTTACGGTATCCTTTCTGTCGTTTCCCAACATTCTCAATGGTGGCGAAGCTGTCGATGTGTGGTGACAGTCCGCCGTGCATGCACAGTATCTTGTCGTTGACCAGGGCGCACACGGGCATCCAGTTGAAGACGTGTACGAAGTGCGTCCAGGCCTGCAATTGTTTTGTCCGCGCTCCATGACTAATGACGACTGTATTAGGAAACGTCGACTGCACTCGATACCACACTATTTCCGCTAAAATCAATGGCAAATGCTGGTTGTTTTCGTTCTTTGGTCGATTGTGGTGCGGCCGGATTACGGTATCCCGCTCTTTCTGTCATTTCTCAATTGCTACCTTCTCCCCGTGCGGCGCGAACTTCTGAATGCACTCGTCGTAGAATCCGTACGTCGTGGCCGTGTTGCAGTCTTCGTGGTTACCACGCAGCAAGAAGACCTGCAATCACGTCTTTGTCACGCCGAACCCAAACCGCAACGCCCGACTCGCGTCGCGGTTACAGTAGCTTTTCTGGGTAGCGGAGCTTGATAGCAAGCAGAAGCATGAGCGTCTCGACTCCCTGAGATTACAGTATGCCATTTTCGTTGCGAGAGCCTCGGCCATTCGTACCTGCACTCCTCTGTCCACGTAGTCACCGAGGAAGAGGTACGACTGAGCTGAAAATAGAGATCGTCTTCATCTGGGATACGGTAGATTTCTTCTCAAGAGTCCTAGAAATACTCACTCGCGGGGTCTCCACACCGCGAGAGGAGAATGCGCAGTTCTCGGAACTGTCCGTGCAGGTCACCCACGATGACGAGAGGAAGATGGGCCCTGAGAATATCGATCGGGTTACGGTTGGTTATTGATTGATGTGATGTCACCAGTAGCATCCCGATTCAAAAATTTCCGTCCATTTTGAAGTCTCTTTTGAAGCCATTTTTTACTCTTTTGAGTCTTTTGAGTTATCTTGTGGTTACAGTATCCAGAGAAGGATACAGTATCTTGGCTACCGTACTTGTTCAGCCTCAGAAGACTCTTCTGCTCCATGAACGCCTCCACGGAGCGCTTCGTGATGTAGGTCACCTCCTCCATGGATACGGTAGCGTCGATCAGAGGGGCCATCGGGTCACTGCAAGAACAGCCGGTAATATGAGGGATACGGTATCGATCGACGATCGTCAGCTACCGTATCCTTACGTTTCGGGACGCTCCTCAGGTTTCGCAGTCATCAGCCGATCGATGAGCGTCTCTACGGTGCCGTCATCCGTGAAGTACTCGCTGCGACAGAATCTCTCCGCTTGCTGAAAAGGGGCGGGAATTACGAAATCGGGCGGGAGATTCGAATTCAAAACCTAAAGGGGGAGGCGCACCCTGTTGTTCATCGTCGTCCTCGGCCACACAGCAACAACCCAAGGAGAGAGATGACCGGGGGAATGAGGCGAGTCAACTCATTTTAGCCCCTTCGTTTTGCATCGGTCATTCTTGCACTATTCTAATATTCAGTACGGCCAAAAGACCAAGATGACGAGGGAATGAGTGATAGGGGCCGACTTTACATTAATCATTTGCATTTGAACTGTCTGTGCCCATTTGAACTTTCGAACCTTGAACTGTCTGGGAGCGGCTATTACCATCCCCGACAATCGTACGGCTGATTTTTGCGTTATTTTTATTTTAAAAATTGTTATGAGCTAAAAAATTTCATCAAATCTCATTAGCGTCACATTTGCACACTTACGTGTGGAATGAAAACCTACTGTTTGAACGGCTATCTATCGATTGAACAACAACGCGGGATTGAATTTTGGTCGTCATTGTGAAATGAACAGATGCGCCATCATTGTTGGCGTTATCACGGCGCAAGTGTTTAGACTGAAGGAATTTGTGCCAATATCTGTAGCACGGCCAAAAGTACATTTTGAAAATGAGTCATTCTAAAAAAATTAAGTAGCTGCCTTCAAAATGCTCAAATCGCGTCCCAAATAGAATTAGCAGGTGTCTATTTTCATTCCCTACAAATCTACGTTCGATTTTTGCAATATTTATATTTTGAAGCACGATATAAATAGATAAATCTTTTCAATTCTCATTAGCATCTCTTTGCGCGCCTACGTGCAGACTGAATTGAAACCCTACTTTTTGACCCATATCCCTCGCGAATGCCCCTCCTCCCCCTCATTCCCTTTCGTGTCCCCATCCCGAGTGGTCACCCCCTCTCTTCGTCATGTCTGAACGTCAACAAAACGACCATCTGGAGGCCATTGGAGACTCGGCAATGCAGGAAATCAATGAATTGGTGGAGAGGGCGGATGCCAATCAGGTACGGACTGGGAAAATACTCAGATGAGGAGGCTCTGGTCCTTCATGGGATTCTGAAAGACTGGGATTTAGGACATTCTGAACTTCTGCTGAAGCCCGAAATCTAGCATATTGTGGGGACCTGTATAATGCTCTAGGTTACTGTAGGGATAACGGCAGGATGCAGTAGTCGGGTTACTGTAGCTGTTCGTTGCAGGAGAATATAGTGATGTACGATCTGAGGCGAGTGGTGGAACTGGCCAAGGCCCTTCATGTCGGAAACAACGACAATGAGGAGAAGAGAGAGGAGATTGAGAAGAAGTGGGCAGGAGTGGAGGAGGAGATGAAGACATTCGGAGAGTTCAAAGATCAAGGCTGAGGGAAGGGAATTCGATGAGGTGAGAGTCCTGAAGCTATTGGGATTACGGTAGGGTTACTGTATTGTATTGATTGATTTGGTGAGGGAAGACTCCTGAACGGAATATCGATTAACATACTGTAGGATTACGGTAGTAGGGTTACCATAGCAGGATAGAAGTTACTGTAGGATTACGGTAGGAGTGCGGTAGTAAGGTTACTGTAGCATCATAGTATTGATTTATTGATTTATTCAGGAGACGGAGGATGAATGCATTGCGAGAACTCAAAAGATACACGAGATGATCAGCCAGGCAACCAGCATGTAATGGCCCCCTTCCATACATTCCCTCAATCAGATAAAGAGTGGATGTTCAATTGAGATGTTCTTGGTCACACAACAATTGACTACGCTGAAAATGAGAATTGTGCCGCATTTGCAACTTAACGAGTAATATTATGTTAGACTCCCTAACGTTATTTGATCGTCTGCTCTCCTATCGTTTCGCATCCTTACTCTCTCCTCGTTTGACATGGTCCCTCCCCAACCTTCCTTGTGTGGGCTATGAGAAAAAAATCAATCAATGACATCATTTCCGACAATTATATTTTTAGATGAATATGAAATGTACGTTACTAATTTTACTCATTTCTTTTCGAATTCTATTTCTGCTTTTAAAAATCTTTATCGTGCTTTTTATCGCTACATTTAGTTAATCGACATGGTACGCTTATTATTAGCTGAATCTCCTCGGGGGCGGCCTTCTAGTCTTGGCAAAGTTCATTCAGCCTCTCTGCGCTCCCTATCGCGCGGTCGTTTCTGTCGCATAGAGGCGACCGCGCGATGGAGGGCACAGAGGGGCGGAATGAACTTTGGGATTCAATCTGCCTTCACTACAGTCTACGTGTCGTGGCCCGCTAATCCGTCTTTTGTTTATATTTTCGCACCACTCTCCGTGACAGAGCGTGCTTGCCAATGGCAAGCGCTTGCCATTGGTTCCCCATTCACCTTTAACGTTGCTTTTGAATTCACCTCCAGTTTCTCGCAAATGTATCCTAGCCTAATGCAAACTCACGCAAAAATATTGCCAATTCCCCCCCCCCCATACCATTCATTTCAAACTCCCAATATTGGTAGTTTAACAGCTATTATTAGCAGTTTGAAACTGAATGGCTGGGGGGGGGGGAATTGATAGTATTTTTCCGTGTGAATTCTCTCTTGACTAGGGAACGTATTTTGGAAATTCTGACGTCCTTCTTCTGACCTAATTAAGAATCACACAAAAAACTGATGGTGCTTGTTTCGTCTTACGCTTCCACAGTCCACAGGATGAGGGGCTAAATTCCCACACGGGACATGTTTCCCCTGTATGTTCCTTGATCTTCCTTGCGTGTCAACCCCCATTGTCGCGCTATTGTGATCGAGTGTGAATTATCTGTCTCCATCATGCTCTAATCTCCCTATTATCCCCCGGACTGTTGTCTATCGAAGTGAGAGACAATCGCTCCGACAAGATTGGGGAGGTTAGAATTTCCGAAAATACGTTCCTTACCAGTGGGACTGCTCTTTCTTTCCGCAAGCTGAGAAATGTTTATTCGCGTATCTCACATGCTGGGGTCGGCTCAGTGTGAGAAGAGATCTGCTGAAAGAACAGCTGAGTGGGATATCGGATGGCCACTCCCTCTCCTTCACTATTACAACCTCGGATGAATTTGTCCGTCGTCTCCCGTTTCTCGCTCACTGTCACACATGGTCACTAGGATTAATAAAACGGTAGTAAAGCGCATTTCTCGCATCTAATTTCCGCGGATCAGTTGTCTCTACGAGCGATAGACAAGAGAGTGGATTAGACAAATTAGAAATTCACTTTACTACCGTTTTAGAAACCCTAGTGACGGTTGCACAAACGATGTATGAAAAACTTGCCAAAACACATTATAAAAAGTTTTGCAAATGTCGCCAATTTGTGCATTTGTCGCCGAATAAATTAGTTACAAATGTGTTTGTGCAACCGTCACCCCCCCCCCGTTTCTCGCCGTTCTTCCTTCGTTAGTGTTGCCCTTTTTTGGTCTGTCAGGGTGCCGAATCGCATCACTTATCCGCTCCCGGGCTGGTGATAATCGCTGTCTTGCTTGCTTGGTGGGTGTCGAGACGGGGAGGAGAAGGGGGAAGGTGATAAGAGAGTTCACATGGTCGAGAAGGGAGTGGTCGTTCACACACAGAAGCGCGTTGTGTTTTCTCTCACCGTCTGGCATCTCTCGAATGTCCCTTGTCTCGACATCCCCACCACTCGAAATGGCTCTTCTTCTCCCTTATTGTCTTCTTCAATCTTTGCCATCAATAGCCAAATTTTTTATTAGGGGGTTCTAAATCGGACACTTTGTTATCGTTCATCTCCGTCGCGCTGTTGTCTCATTGCTTCATAGGCAGCGGCTCAGCGGAGAAGAATGACGATAAATTAACCGATTTTGAACCCCTGTTGTCGACGCAAGTGATCACAGCAATCGCGCAATTGCCATCAGTACGTGATGTTTCTATGAAGGCTGTTTTGCGCACTTATAGTTGTTGAACTTTAAGTGAATATTTTCGTCAGTTGACATCATTTGTCGTCCTTCATGTAGTGTAACCAGAGATGGGCAAGTCACGGAGACGTGCTAGAAGCTTTTTTTATTCATGTTTTCTGGCTCTTTCCGAATTTAACTATTGAAGATTGTTTAGGATTAAGACAAGACTAATTTTGAATCCCATGGTTTAGGCTCTGATAAGGATAAATATTGTATCGTACTGATAATTGTGGTGTCATCACTGGATCAAAATCTATGATGAATCATTGAAGCTAGGCAGCTGAAATATTTTCCGAGGTCTACTGGCAAACCTAATTCTGTGTCTAGCACTATCCACTAAGCTACCGCCGTGAGCTACACTATCATGATCCACCCAATGCGCTGTTGGGTCCACCCTCTCCCTCCTCTCACACTCAGCTGAGCTCAGTGTTGTGTGTGTATTAGCCTCCTCATCTCGTACTTGAGGAGTACGCCTTCGTTGATGGCTTCAGTGCATGCATTGCGAGGGACATTAGGACAACAATAGCTGGATCGTGTTGTTTACTGACCCTCAACACCTCAATGATGGAGTAATTTGACGCTCTCACCTCTCGTTCGAAAGGGCTCTCTTCAGCGATCTCGGACTTCAAAACCTGATTATTATGCATCGGAACCGAACAGTTATACCCAGTACGCTCATTACTTTTTTGACCGACTGTGTCTCTCTCGTTTTGCGCGCTATTTCTTCGTATCTCCGACCAAAAGTCGTGATTTAGCATGTGTTTCACTACTTATGGGGAAATGAGAAGAACAGTTCAATTGGGATGCCTAATACATTCCATTATTTTTTGACTGTCTATTCATATTTGCCCCCATCGACTCTGCCTTCAACCAGAGAGCCAGTGGCATCATCTCTCTAACTATGCTCTTGTTTTGCCGGCTTCTGACTCCAGCTTCAGCCAATTCTCTTGTCCTACTACACATGGCATGTGCCGCAATTCAGCATGGCTGCACTGCTCGAATGATGCACATGCTTCGGGCGTAAAATGAATCCTCTTTCTCTGCCTCTCGCAGACATTACGGGCGGGATCAAGCGTCATGTTATGTATCGTCGCTGTAATGACGATAAATCCCCCCCCCACTCTATCCCCGAGGCTTTGGCTATATTTCAGTGTCTTGTCGTTTGCTCTCATCCAGATTACATTGGTGCTAGGCAGGGGTTCAAAAACGGTAAATTTGACTTCATTCTTCTCCGCAGCGCGGTCGTCTATCAAGAAATGAGATGACCGCGCTCTGGAGAAGAATGACGACAAATTTACCGTTTTAGAACCCCTGGTGCTAGGTAGGGTGTCGCTATCTATGACTTTGGTTCATTTGTCATTCGTCCAATCCTCGCGGAGCGGTTGTCTGTCACATGAGAGTGGCAACAGCTTCGCGGAGAATAGACGAATGACAATTGCACTAAGGTTACTGATGGCGACATTCTAGTGCTAGGCTCTCTAAATCGGCAGTAAACGTGCATTTCTCATTTGTCTAATCCACTTGGTGCGGTTGTCTGTCGAACGTAAAGACTAGAGATCGTGTAACGCCTCTTCATTCGCCTCTCGGGAACAAGAGGACCGGGCGAAATGACTCATCTAACGCCTCACGCCTCACGACTTTAGAATTAGCATGTATTCTAAGTTGAATCGCCTCTCTCCCATCTCCTCCATTTCACCAATCGCCTCTCAGCCGCGCGGTCTGAATGGACATTTGCAGAGAAAATGGTACTCGTCTCTTACGTAAAGGGGAAGTATAATGCTCATTTTATACTTCAAATTTGACATTTTTTGATTGATATGAATTATTTTGCAGTTTCTAGAACGTTTCCTAATATCGCTCAGACAGTTTCTTCAAAATATCCTAGTTTTTCAATAAAGCTAATGCTTATTGGCTGAATTATTACCTGAATTATTACCTGAATATTGAGTGATTTACAAATTTGAGCTTTCCTTCTTAACGGTAATGGCTCGGAGAAGCTCTGCTATGAATTTCAAAAGCATTGAATGCTTTATTGTTGCAATAGAGGCCAAAGAGGCTTTACGAGAGGCGATAGAAGAGGCGATTCACCGGGTCAAACGCCTCAAATGAAACGACTCTCGTTGAGAGGCGAATGGCCCCTTCATTTTTCATTAACCTCACTACTCCTGGCGTTACGCGGTCTCTAGTAAAGACGATTGAGACGACTACCGTTTGAGAAATCATTATTTGTACATCAATTGGATCGGCTTTTACCTCATTTACTGCAGTAAATGAAGTAAAACCATATATTCTTGGTACTTGAGTCATAAGCCGAGTTGCCGAGGCTGAATGCTTGGGCTCTGGGCATTAACGCTCATCAATTAATCAATCAATTTATCATTTCGACGCGAGGCGTGATGAGTGAGGTTAGCCATCCATTCCCGACCTGACATATTACACAATTGTCTCAATAACTTATGATTCACAAGACTAGATTGTGGTCCTCTTCGTGTCGGAGGGGGCATTTTTTGCTAGTACGGTTTTGTTCATGCTAAGTGTGTGGTGTGTGAGTTTAGTCACGGATCCTCCTCTCCTCCTCTTGTCCTCCGTTCACCCCCCCCCCCCCCCAAGAGTGCGCTTCTTCCTCAGCAGGTTTCGGATGTACGCAAATAGTGGGACGCGAAGGTGATTGCTCATGAGGAGGAACGAGGGGATATGAGAGCTGTGTTTTGTGGGGCGAGTAGGGATCGCATTATGGAACGTTATTGACAGCCGTCCATTGTCTAGCCTTCTAAATTCATTCTTACGACTACCGTTAGGAATTAAGTTGGACGGTTAGAAATGAACGACTGTCAATAACGTTCCATAATGCAATCCCTACTCCATACATGGGCAGTAAGGTTTCAAAAACGGTAGTAAAATAATTCGTCTATGGACTAACTCTCTCGGGGCTGTTGTCTGTCGTATGAATTAGGGTTTTTTTAATCGGTAGTAGAGTGCATTTCTCATTAGTATAATGAACTCGGAGCGGTTATCTATCGAAGTGAGAGAAAATCGTTCCAACGAGATTAGGAGATTATAATTTCCGTTCCCTACCTTGGATGAGCCCTCCTCATCCACCTCCATACCTGGGCAGGGTTCGTGTGCGAATTTCAATTGCATAGTGTCTCCCACACAAAACGCCTACTTTAGCAGAATGGTTGATTATCATAAAAATGGACCAGTTACACAGTAAAAAAATTGATCTGCACAGTGCCTCCACGGAATTTGCAGAATGACCTGGTTATTTTTGACGATCGTGCCCACCTCTTGCTCTCGCTTTTATCCCCGTGGGGTGATCCCCAGTGATATCCCCCTTCGGGCGGACTGTCCCCATCCCTCTCCCTGCCTCATCTATCACTCAGGGAGAGGGGGTCAGGTCACAGAGGAGAGGTCTGACGCGTAGAGAAATACGGTGCAGGACGAACACTCTCCCTTCTTATCGAGAATTGGCAATCTACCCGTTATCGCCCCCAAACGTACTATATGTCTCGAGAGGCAGTTTGACGGCTGACAGGGGTCTGATAAAACTGACATGATGTGTACAGAGTAGCCGTTGGTCGAATGAATTTCATTCGGACCCCCGTTCTTCCTTTCCTCCTCTTTTATGTCTATCCGTTTACTTTTGATTTAATTAGCTTATCGCAGGTCTAGATTCGTCATGAAACAATTGACTCATAGTCATGAGATAGTTACGGGCGAGAAGTCGCCCACGCAAAGCTTTCCCTTGTGCTACTCTTCTCAGTCAGTATCCTTACTCCGTTAGAAAGCGCATTTTGCTGGCAGATCGGTCCATTTCACCAGTACGGCGCAAATATCTCTGGCGCTCTTGTCTTTCATCCGATAAGCCATCGGTCAGGAAAAAAAGTTATTACCAGGAATCGCGGCGATTCAACGGTTGAAATACAAGCTGCGCAAAAATGGCGAAATGGACACTTGCGCCGTGAGAAACTCCATTTCATCAACATGGCGCAAACGTCCATGACGCACTCCCTTCTCAACCCTATTTACTGCCTTCTCTTCCTGTATCGCGTGTTGATCATCTGGCTGTTTGTGTTCGGCTTTTTCTTCTTCTTGTTCTTCTTCCTGAAGCAGACCGGATAAGATTGGGATCTGGTGATGAGATCTGTTTTATTCCACGTCTTTTCGCTTTCCACTTTCAACCCACCCCCGCCCCCACCCTCCCTTGTACATGTATCAGTCTTAAGTTATCTCACATGTTCTCACATCATTATTGATGTTAGATAAATATATAAATCTGCACCACCCCCCCCCCCACCGTGTAGCCTGGCGTGTGAGGCGGGAGCCGCGGGGCTAGTTGCGTATAGTTTGTATGTCGGGATTGTTATG
>JACMIF010003060.1:0-15762 GCA_014805445.1 Diplogasteroides magnus
AATTATTGTTCTTTGTTTATTTAGCTAATGATTCATTCTGAATTTTTATGAGTGAATTCAACATATGTATCATAAATTTATCTTTTTGCTCATTGTTTTCGTATTGTATCGTATTTCGTACGATCATAAATAAGAGTCGGAGAGCATGCCCCAATCAGTCTTGTGCAGGTTTCAAGCGTAAAAGTTATCGACTAAAAAGTACATTGCTCTCAAAAAATGAATCTGCTTATTCCATTTTAATCGATCATATCTAATTGTATGCCCAGAGCTTCAACAATGTACTGGAAAGAGTGTATTTGATATACTGTTTCAAAATTTCACAGAAAAGAAACCCCGAACTGGATCAGATCTACAATAGTTCTCGTGATTTATGACAGAGGTGAAACAGAAAGACAATGTCTATTAACGATTCGTTATCAACAACTACATATAAATGTTTAATCGAAACGAATTCTGGAGATAGCAAAGAGCAGAGCGTATTTCCAAGTTGGAAATTCCAACGGTGGCTGAGGCCTGTGCTAATTCATAGATTCGGTGTATGCTGTTAAAAAGGTAAATGTAAAGGTGCTGCCACGTCAAGCGATAACGCTAGGTGGGGCCAACCGGTAAGGCCGGCTGCTATAATGACTCCGTAACCCAGCTTGTCCAAAGTCTCTCTGGGTGCGCTACCTACCTTTCGTAACCGCAGTTACTACCAATCTACCGACGCCTTTCGGAAGGATAAAAGGCCTGGTTGGCCTAGGCGGTTATCGAATAGTCACGGTTTGTGTTTTATGGCCGATACGTGGCGTAGTTATTGTTGCCGCAGCGCTACAGCACAGAGATCGTGAAGGTTGACCTCGACGTCGCCATATCCACCAAAAACCAAGGGGAATAAGAAATATTGGCAGTAGCGCAAGCTACGATATTAGAAATCCCCATCTGAACCCACATTCATTCACAGCGTCACGGTCATCGTGAAAGAAACATCCGGAAAGGACCCAGTCATTACTGACCAAAGGTACATCTACATTGTGAAAACGGAATTCGGGTTCTAGGTTTGATTTGATTTGACTAAAATAATTGTGAAATAAATACGGTTACCAAATCGGCTCTTCAATATTTTGTCACATTTATAACTACTCCATTGAAACATAATCGCGTTTTTTTGCGTTTCGAAATTATTAAAGCCTTATGACACGGACATAGTTCAGAATTCATTTACAACTAGCAACGAATAGTTTAAAAAAACTAATTGTTGGGTCAGTGTTACAAAGCACAGACTCTGGAGGGACCATTTACTAGTTGAAGAGGATCCGTGAACGCCTTTCAATACCGCTTCCAAGGCGTAGAGAGCTTCCGAGGCACGGTGGATGGAACGGGCGCAGTGCTGAAATTTTGGATATGCAACAACAAGGAAATAAAGAGGATGAGATACAATATCTTAGATAGTATCTTCTGTATGCAGTTAGATATAAAAAAAATCTTTCACAGTGTACATAGTGAACACAACAAACATAAGCTAAACAACTACAGTTGTCACTCCCACTCGAGTAGCCTAGAAGGCCCTCTTATAGTAGGGTCTTATAGCATTTGGGTATTTATTGACAGCCTGGATCCTCCTACTCATCTAACTTCATTCCTAGTCTTTTCAGAATAAATATTAGGTTCAGCCCTAAGTCTTGTAGCACTTTTGTTTCGTCTTCTATATTTCCTTATCTATTGGTGACACCCCCTAACCATCATAGCCACTAACAGTGCTTGTCCACTACTACCTACTGCTAGCTCCAATACTTCTGGAATTGAACGGGAGCTTTAGCGCGATTTTTCGAAGTTGGTCGATTCGCGCGCTTTTTACCCTCTGTTGCATGTTTTACATCTCCCTAGTTCAGGCAAAAGAGCTACCTCGAAGGTCTCAACGGTAGAATGTTGCCAACCGAAGGACAAATAGCCCTGATTTTTCTGTTCGCTTGATTCTGAATATTTTCGGAGTTACAGCGGAAATAGTGGGACCAATCAAAAGACTTTTTAAAACCTCAAAAACGTTGAACGTGCAGTTAGGACATAATGCTTCTTCCAGTTTCCGGGTAATGGTAGGAGTATTATAAAAACAAAAGTTGGACAGTTTACGGCTTGAAAAAAGACCACATTACGCAAAAACGCTGTTTTGGCACTATTTTTCGGCAAAATCCATGATTTTTTTGCAATAAATTTCACTATTTCCGCTGCAACTCCGCGAATATTGAGAACTGAGCGAGGATAAAATTTGCGGTTATCGGAAATTCAGTTGGCTACATTTTACATCTCCCCGGACGGCTTCTTTAATGTGTGTAGTGATAATAACAAACGAATTGTAACACGAACAGTTTGATGCGCTTTCGTAAGTAATAATACTAGGAGAAGAAACATAAAGTCGAATTGTTTTTTTCTAAAACGAATGCGGTACTAGATTATATCGCAAGTCAATAACTATGTTTGTCTGGGCAATCCAACATTCGGTCACTATTTTTAAACTTTCAAAATGGCAATGAGACTCTTGTGAAATGCTTGGATACTGAAGAGTTATAATATCATATTTATTTTAAAATGGATGATATGAGCGTGTCAGAAATCAAGTTACGAATATACTCGCTCATCATAAGCGACAGAAGATTCTAGAGACACAATTTTGGTAAAAGAGGACGACTATGTCTGAGTCTTACATCATTCAAACACCAATCATTCAATAAGTCAAAAAAATTTTTATCGCACATGCTAAAATGAAATAGTCGGTATTATTGTGGAAAACGAAATTGATAAATTCCATGTCTCATGTTGAGTATTCGAATTTATTAAGGAGGCGTGAAACATATCTGAATATTCCTGTGACCATAAGATTTTCATTGATACTTAGGTTGATCTATGTTCAAATGTATTCAAATGATTTTAAAAATCAATTTAAATAAGTTTACATCGAGATTATATGAAAATAGCTGAAATTCGCCTTTCACAAAGGAGTTCAGATATGTTTCATGATTCCAATATAAACAAATTAACACTTTGCGATCAGAATTTGAGACCGCCAATATGTGTACCAATTAATAGGTTGGTAAGAAAGTCTTTGTGGATTTTTAAAAAGACGTCTATCTTTATTAAAAGAAGCTGCACATTTTCATTGCAAGTCGTTATGTATTGTAGGCAGGCATGCCATTCGGACTCAAATTATGTAGGACTTCACGTCTCTTCATTCTGGAGTTATGACAAAAAGGAAGTTTTCGACCACTTCGCAGCTCTTCACATTGGATTTCTCAATTTTTTCCCGGGCTTTCAAGCAAACCATATATGTTTACTAGTGGATTATATTAAGCGTGGCAACTGTCCTCATGACATGCTAGAAGGGCTTTTGATTATGTCTTGTGGCTAGGAAGTTCTGATGGAAAAGGTAAAAACAGTTAAACGGGTGATGCTTTAAGAAAAAAATATACAGTTTGGCGTAAAGGAAACGATATCAAAAGTGATGGGCGCAGGTTATTATCCTACTCTTGTACTGTCCATAACCAATAATAATTATGAACGTTGACACGTATGAACACAAATAAAAATACATTTTTCGTGAAAACTGGTAATGTGCTAGTCGGGACCAGTTTTGATTCTCTTGAAAATGCATTCATTATATCCTTTTAAACGAAGTGGCCGAATAACTTGACAGATAATTATAATAAGGGAGACGAGTACTACATATAGCGCATACTTGTTCCTTGAACCATTTACTATAGGAAAAGAACGAGAAAAGAAATGCAAGAATTTGCCATATATATTAAATTGGCAAATGTTCTTTCCGATGCTACCTGAATAAGGCAGTTAGAGCTATTATAGGATGTGGATTTATTATCTACTGGTAATGCACTAGTTGCATCTGAAATATGATTGAACAGACTGATTTAGCTTTTGAAAACTAGCTGTCACTATTTCTCGGATGAAAAGGCGATATTTTCACTTTTTTCAAACACAATTGCTCTGAAAAACTGTGGTGGCTGGGAAGTCTGTCAATGGGGCCTGGTATTGTTCATTACACAGCTCATACAATAGCACAGTTGGTTTGGTCCGGAAAATTCCCATCTTGAAAATACAGCCCGAGAACTTATCAGTGGTCTTCACTGCAACCATGGACTTTGAAAGCCTACTGCTTGCTGTGTTGCAAGCCTGGAGCAGCTAAGCTAGGCATACATGTTGGCCAAGGCTAGCCAACAACTAAGCAATATGCAATTACTGCCTAGCCTTCACTGGGATTTTTCTGTATCGGAATAACAAAATCCACAAAGACTTTCTTATCAACCTAATATATCAAGTCTGTTTTCCACAATAATATGTTCAATGGTTCCAAATGCAGTGGAAGAACAAGAAGTGACTGGAATGATTATGAACGCCTATATAATTTGACTTAACAGGTTAACATTGTTTTGGAACAAGGAAATAAGTAGTCTAACGTAGCAAAAAGAAAATCTTACATGGACGCCATGGGCTATCGATTTCCACGAAAAGGAGACTTGTACCTGTTGAAAAATATACACTGCGATGTCCTTTGCATTCAGAATTATCACGGTAAAACTTGACAGAAGCGAATGCATTTGGCATGTGGCGTAGGGCGTATTTGAGCACGCTCGTATTCGAAAGTTTAACGTATCCTTCATCTGAAAGTGAAATGTTTCCCGGTTCTTATGTGGAATCGACAATGACAAACAAAGAACTTCAAAATTATAAACCTAATGAGTTAACAGTAGCCATTGCTGTCTTCGCAAATGCTTGAGAAAAGATATAAATCGGTCTGCCGGGTCTCATTATCGACTGGAAGATCCTGTGGTAGTAGTAATCTTCGTAATTCCGTGCATAGCTGCATATTTTGATAACAGATGCTCTCCTCAATGTGGCGAGAATCTCTTTAAGTGCGAAAGCCCGGTCGGTGGCATTCAACTCTCAGGCAAATATGCATCGTACTGTCGATAAGCTCGTCTACAACCTGTTGTATTGTCAAACCCTGCAGATTCCGCATGCTCCGTAATACATTTTCAGGTCTGCTTGTAAAGACTGATTGGCATTTGCCCTCATTATCAAATTCGAATCTATCAAAGAGCTCATAAACATCATGGTGCCAAATGCGGAGAGTATAATGACATAAACATCAAAAAGAACACAATCGATCGTTTGTCGAGACTATCTTATGTTACGTAAGGCAAACGAAATGAGCGTGAGATCACTGGTGGTGATTCTCCTTCAAGGAATCGCCTCAGCACATTCCACCCACCCCTCGCCAGAAGATGTGCGTGATGAGAGCATTTAGACTTTTGTCATACGAATTAGCCCGTTCATTGTGGCCATACAAACGATTAAAGTAGACACATGAATGAGGTCATCAATCAATACTAAGGTTAATCGATACTCGTACCAATTTCATGACGGCTTAAAAAAACTAGGGATCGATTGTTATTGACACTTCGACAGAAGACCTCTAGGAGACGGCTTGAAATGGACGGACGTCAATAACGTTCCATAATGCGATCCCTAACAAATACTGCGAATTCGGAATATGAGTGCAATGATTTATGCTTAGTAGAGTGGCGACCTATGGCGCATTCATACCTTCATGATCATGCCTCGCTTTTGTCACTTGGGTGTTGCATATGTGGGTGGAGGCAACTGCCGGAGCAGGGGTGGCCGGTATGCGATCGCATTGTGAATCACTGCCGCTTGCAACGCATTCATTGAAAGCAAATTCTCGAGTGATTCCACTAGGGAGTCGCTCATTGTGACTATATTGACAACCGCCATTTCGAACCGTCTAATTCCACTCCGAGCGATTGTCTCTGCGAAATGAGTGACGCCCGCTAGGTGTGGAAGTAGACGGTTGGAAATGGCGGCTGTCAATAAAGTCACCATAAGCGACACCCTATGGTTTGTGAGTAGTGACATTTCAGAACATTGAGACCGATCTTCGCCTGATAAACACTAGTCAAATCGAGTACATTTACGATGGATTCATCGTTATCCTGACTGTTGATGAAATAGATCCCAGGACGATTCATGTCGAATCGAGAAGAAATTCTGTTGCTACAGCCAAGGATGAATGATTACTGTTATTCTCGTCAATATTGTTATTGTTTAGGTTAAATTATGCGCACAAACTTTACTCACAATGAGCGAATGAAATGTAAAATGAAGCAATTGCCTTGAGTTTTTCATTCGTGCTATTTGCGACACAAATTCCGCATTTAATGACACGCTCGTTCTATCTATTGCGCGAACAACATTTCCATTTCCGAAATGATCGTGTTCAAAGTGGTTTTGACAAAGCGCACCACCCGTTATCCCTAACGCAAACGCAGTCTCATTTTTATGATTGGGATATGTCAACAGAGGTGCAACTATGAAATCATGTTTGTCTTTCCACTCTCAAATTCGCGCCGTTAACATGCTGGTATTATCATTCGGTACACGAGATGATGGGAGCAGTTCTGGTTGTTTGAACAAGTAGATCATTCTACACATGATTCTCGACCCCTACCCGACCGTCTTATCAGATATGTTTCAGGACAAATATAAACTGCTGTAGAACCATGACCGATCACTGATTACTTCGCCATTTGTGAATGCAAATAATCAATCAATAAAACTCACGATTAGGCGACGCGGTGACGTGACTTCCGTAAAGCTGATATTGTTGGAACTGCAAATGCGTCAATTATTCCAAATTCTAGTTGCCTTTCCTGGAGATTATACAATGTCAGGGTTCCTGGGGCTAAAACTACCGTAACCCACCGTACCTGAGCCATCATCTGCTAGGGCTGCGGAAGCGCTGCAGACAACTGCTGCTGCTGCGGAGCTTAAGAGGTGAGAGCTTCCAGGATGCCCTGCAGAACCTCCACCGTTCAATCACGTTAAACAGTTTCTTCGGAATTTCATGCATAAATATGTTTCACTTAGCTCATAAAGCACGAAAAGTATTAGCGCTGGTGATTATTTCTAGTCATATGGGAACTTGTAATAATCAAGTAAAATCCAGCAACTGTTATTTAGAGTCTACTAAGATGTGACCTTCTCTGCGAAGGTCCCCTTTTTGCATGAGTGATAGCGGCTAAACAAAGAGTGTAAAGGGAGAAAGAGAAGAGGAAACAGGGATGAGTCAGTCTGCGACGATGAATCACACGCAAATGTTTATCTTTTTTTTTTTTTTAAATTCTCCTCAGATCGAGATGATTGCTGATTGGCATATAGCCACGATAAATGATCCACGTGAAACTTAAACATAAACATTGAGCTGTGATGGCTGTTCTGTATTTATTAAGTACGTCGGCAATAAATGAACACGCGTAGAATGTGGTTCATTTGGGTTGACAGCTTGCATGCGAAACTGATAACTTTAACGAAAGCTACGTGTAAACTTCGGAATTAATGTTTCGGTGAAACTTAACACAATCTGACGATCACATAACTTTCGATTCCGGATTGCGTAGTATTCGAAAAAAATACCTTCTCAGAGAGCTCGTGCTGTTCATCGAGGAGCTTCTTCATCGCGGGATCAGCGATGTCGTGAGGGTCCTGAAGCGAAATGTTTAAGTACAGTAACCGGGTATAATCTACGGAAGCGGATGCGAATATTGATTTATGATTTTCACCTTGAGCGCGTGGCTTGTGGAAGCATGGAGGTTCTCAGCGTCGCACATATCCGATTCGTTGAGGAGACTCCGAAATAGGAGGAGACATCCACTGGTCGGCTGCGATCGAATCTGAATAGTAGGGAGGGTAGAATGAACGCGAGAGTTTATTCCGTCTCTTTGTGCTCTCCATCGTGCGGTCGTGACTACACACCAGATATGACACACGATGGAAAACACTGAGAAAGGGAATGTCGTTCATTCAGCGTTCCCTACTGAACAGGGAAAAGTAATTACATTTTTGCATTTTCACTGTTTTCTCTATATGCTTCAGAATGAATATGAACTGTTGGAGCAGCATTACATATCTTCCCCTTGGTAAACGTAAAAATCAATCAATAAAACTCACGGTTGGGCGACGAGGTGACGTGACTGCAGTACTGCTGTTGTTGTTGCTGGAACTGTAAATGAGACAATTGTTCCAAATGTTCTCTATATTTGCCGGCGCACCCACTCATTTGTCCGCTTATTGAGTAAGGTTATGCCCAAAATGGATCGCTCCCAACGCCTCTGCGCCACAGCAAGCTTGTTCTCAAGTCTACGGGTGAGCACCCAGGATTCCGAGGCATAAGTGAGGGCTGGTATAACGGCGCCATTGAATAGACGTCGTTTTATTGACATGGGAACCAGACGATTGGTGAACAGAGTGCGGTATTGATGGAAAGAGTAATTGGCGGCACGAATTCTCCTATCGATTTCACCCGAGAATCGGTTGTTATCAAAGGAGACTTCCTGCCCTAGATAGATTTCCTCCAGATTTCACAATGACAGGATTCCTGGCGCGAAAACTACCGTGACCCACCCTATCTGGACCATCATCTGTTGATGGATTTAGTGCTGCAGGAGGGCTGCAGACAACTGCTGCTGCTGCAGAGCCGAAGAGGCGAGAGCGGCCAGAATGCCTTGCATAACCTCCACCGTTCAATCATGTGGTGAATCTTATTGGAAGTTTCATACAGAAATATGTTTCACCTAGCCCATAATACAGGAAATGCAGTTAAGCATTGATTATCCTACGTATCAAGTACTTATTATCTAGAGTATACTAAGATGTCAAAATGGGGACCTTCTCTGCGAAGGTCCCCATTTTGCATGAGTTATAGCGGCTATGCAAAGAGTGTAAAGGGAGAAGAGAAGAGGAAATAGGGATGATTCAGTCTGCGACGAATGTTGACAAATATTGACCATGACAGAATAGTTTTCTTGTTGATCGATGCCTAATCGACCCCCTTTGACTCTCGAAAACATCTCAAACATACACGTCCTTACCGTCGCGAAACATCATGAGATCTCATTTGTATGTAAAGATGATATTACTGATTGGATTAGCTGTATCGCATGACAAATGACGATACCAAGATATTTGATATAATACATCCCCGGATGAAACTTCCACGCATAGATAAGGTTCTTCTAATGATAGCGGAGGAGAAGTGAATCACGTCGATAAACTTAGTGTACGCCATAGTGTCGCCATACGTGTGATGTTCAAAGTGTTCTAATAGTGTCTATTTCACCGTGAACCGGCGAAAGCGTCATTAGAGCATCTCATTATTGAATAAGAATATGCTGCTATTATGGCGCTAATGCCTATGACAATAATTGTACCATAAGATGGAAGACTGACCGGATTGATGTGATTGCCCTGTGCCATGAGTGACCCAAGCAGAGCGAGAATGGCAGCGTCGGCCAGTCGATCCTGGAACATTGGTTGAAAGGTTGTTATTCAGACTACTCGCACATCCAGAATCAGTCAATACAGAACATTCGGCATTACATCCTTTTATGAAACATATTCGTAATCATGAAGTCTAGCCGTTTTTAGGGGAAACTTCATAATTGTTGAATACAATTATCCTAATTTTGTTACAATGTGTGCAAGATGTATTTGAGACTAATTTTCTAGATAAATACGAATGTTCGTAAAGTAGATTCACTGATATCATAACATTACGGGAGGCTGGTGAAATTGCTCGTAGATATGTAACGAAATAAATACTCACCATGGTCTGCACGTCGACTTCATATTCTGTCATCTGCGCGACCATACTGCCCTCGGCCTTCTCCTCCACTGCAAGATGATCAATTTTAGTCTATTTTCGAAATTTCATAGATGAACCTCACGCATGAATCATAGAAATAGTGAATTTTCTTATGTTTCGAACAAAAAATATGATCTGAGAGATTACACATTTAATGGTTTAGCCGACATCGCCCGTTTCAAACGAAAACATCAATTGCGGAGTTAAGAATAAGGTCGACATGGATGTTAGAGTAGGCGGACTGATCGTGACGAGATAGGGATCACAATGATTATGCACTTTACTTCCTATTTGGAAACCATATTATATGTACGGCAAAACATTTACTTTGGATAGAAATGCGGTTGTTGGAAAATTTTCCAGAAACAGACTCCTGTGAGAGTCGTTTACTATACATATGGAGTCGATTCTTGGACACCTTTCAATGAATCTTCCAAGGAGTAGAGGGAATCCGAGGCACGGTGCATGGAACGGGCGCAGCGGTGAAATTGGGATATGCAACAACTAGGATGTAAACATGAAACGAAGTCTTATATGAGGCCGGTCGCGTAAGATTCGGCCATGGCTTGGCAAAGCAAAAAATAAAGTTGGTTTTTTAAACATGCATTCCTATGTAGTTTGATGTGCTGATCACGAAAATCGATATGGCAGCGCACAGAAAAAATCTTGAATCGAGATATTGGCAATTCTTGGAAATCATAAAAATGCATTAGTCTGACATAAGTTTTAACATAACATAACATATTTATCACGTCAAGCGTTATCGCATGGTGAGTATGGCTGGTTTCAATTGGTCGGGTGTAGTGTTCCACCAGTAGGGTCCGAGTGCTCTTGATAGGTCTCCTCTCCACCGGGTCGGAGGTGATCCTTGGGCTCGGGACTGCGCTCTGTTGTAGGGAATCCAGGTACTACTTCTCTTGGCCCATCGATCATTTTCCATGTTCTTCAATCTCATAGCGAACTTCATCTTCCGAATAATCGATTCCGTGGCCCAATCCCGTAGCTTCGTAATATCCCTGATTCGCTCATTCCGCCATCGATCCATACGTTTGCTCAATGGAAAAATAAACCCATAACCCCATATATTTTTTCGAAAGCTTTCAATGCGGGGAACACAACTGCACAAATGAGACTCCCTAATTTTGCCATTTAAGGATGTTATTCCGTATCTCCCTTAAATGAGGGGTACGACCCTTTGAAAAAATGTTAGTCGTATGTGACTCGTCGAGAGGATTCCGAAAAGTGGTAGTAGACCCTATATTTGAACTTCGGCTTCGATGCTCTATTCCAATAAAACTTGAGAATCCTCTATCGCAGACACCGCGCAGAATAAAATTGCCCTGAGAAATGATATGTTTCAGAATAGGTGTAATATTTCGCGGGCTCGAACCTTTGCTCTTTCAACATGTACACATGATGAACAATTTTGCGCGGCCTTTTCAAGCAAAAGCCTGATTCATGGACATCATCTTGTGTTTTTTTTGCTCTGACAACATCTTCACATTTCTTCAATCAGATCCGTCATCGCTTGAAATTCGTCCTCAAACTCGAAGATGCAAACAGATTCAAAAAGCACCGAAATTCAAAAGAACAGAATTGAAAATCCTGTGTCGATAATGGTGCGATCCCTCAGTTGATCGGCAATTGGCAGAAGTGCCCGCAAATGAGCACATACCAATATGGATTGCCCATCTGGCCCGGAATAAAGCGGCCATGAATCAGGCTTTTGCTTGAAAAGGCCGCGCAAAATTGTTCATCATGTGAACATGTTGAAAGAGAAAAGGTTCAAGCCCGCGAAATATTACATCTATTCTGAAACATATCATTTCTCAGGGTAATTTTATTCTGCGCGGTGTCTGCGATAGAGGATTCTCAAGTTTATTGGGATAGAGCATCGAAGCCGAAGTTCAAATGTAGGGTCTACCACCACTTTTCGGAATCCTCTCGACGAGTCACATACGACTAACATTTTTTTCAGGGTCGTACCCATCATTTAAGGGAGATACGGAATAACATCCTTAAATGGCAAAGTTATCGAGCCTCATTTGTGCAGTTGTGTTTCCCGCATTGAGAGCTTTCAAAAAATATATGGGGTTATGGGTTTATTTTTCCATTGCGCAAACTTATGCCCAGATTAATGCATTTTTACGATTTCCAAGAATTGTCAATATCTCGATTCAAGATTTTTTTCTGTGCTGCCATATCGATTTTCGTGATCAGCACATCAAACTACATAGGAATGCATGTTTAAAGGACCAACTTTATTTTCACCTTTGCCGCCCTTCTGTGCATTCATGGCCGAGCCTTACACGACCGGCCTCATATGCCAATGAATAGGCTGTTTCAGAGAAAATAATCCAATTTCACTTGTGCTGCACTGTTTGCGAACAAAAAAGACAAAGACCGCACACATCGCTGAACGAATGGTATTTAGGTGTATGCAACAGCTATTAAATGTATGAAGAGATGTGGAGAAGGCTGGAATGAGTACCGGTTTCATCGCCAAAGAAAATAAATTTAAAATATTACTGGCTTACTTTCACATTACGAAGCCTTTTACGAAATTCCGGTCGTCAATCAATCTTCGCATAGGTCTGTTTATAGGGCACCAGTGTATAAGAACACAATGCAAGAACGGAGATGAGTACTGAAATTACTATTTGAGCATGATAAATAACAAACAAAAGTGTTTTTCGCCAATTGCATTGGAAATCGCGGACTGCGCCGAAGGCGCAGTCCTGATTTGGCTTTGGAAGTACCCTGCGCGAACTTTTTTTTTGATTTTCCATAAAAGACTTTTTTTGAAAAATACCAATAAATCACATTTGCGTCCGCTTCGTCTGAAACTACTACAGAAAACATTTCAGCCCGATTCGTTAAGTTTTCGCAGAGTTATGATCGAAAGTCTGATGTTGTCCGTTCCGTTACACGGCGATTCACACTACACTCAGAGAGTGCATTAGGAAAAGGCGCAGTACGCCGACGATTGACGGCTGCAGTTCCCAGACCTACCGTACTTTCGGTGCGCCGGTCAGTTCGCGGGGCGTAAGCATGATTCTCACTGGGGCTGGTCCCGCTGCCTCATTACTCTCCTATTAATGGCGCGACCGCTTCCCCTATAGCGCAGTCGGTAGCGAGCTGCGATGTACACCCGAGAGGTCAATGGTTCGATCCCCCTGTCGGTCCGTTTGGCCGAGTGGTGTGCAGAGTGCATGTACACCAATGTACCCCTTGAATCGCCGTGGTTACCGTTACCGTCACCGTAACGGTCACAAATTTTCGTCTCCGATTTGGCCCAAATTTTTTCTGGAGGTAGCCCCCAATGAGTTATTGTGGGGATCGAAAGAACTGGACCGATCCGTTGAGTTTCCGAATTACTACATAAATAGTAAGAAAAATCACAAATATGCGATTTCTTGTCACTTTGCTTTGTTATAAGTCGGCTCAAAATTGGTCAATCGGCCTGGGGTTTATTTTGCCCGTAGGATCTTTCAGGATGAGTGGAATCTCAAAATTTTATTATCGCACGACATCTGCAGCACTTGCAGCACGCGGGGATAGTTGGTTCCCCCCTCATGTCACGTGATCACGTGCCATGACGAAACATGTAAACAACCGTCCGATCTGGCAAGTCAAGCAACGTGGACACAATTGGTAAAACGACAACATCGAATCGTATGAACTGGCTAGATCCATTGCTTTTCCTAAATACTACATAAATCGCAAAATTCGTAAACAATCAATCGATAAACTGTAGAAATCAATCGATAATCGATTATTGATTGATTTTTTCAAAATGGATTAGATTTCTTCAAATTGTTTCTGTAGATAGGGCACCGTAAGTGTATATGAGAAACGAAATAAGTCCGCAATCCATTGCTTCTCCGAAAAGCTACATGTGTGGTTCAAAAATCAATCGATACTTTAACAACGATTTCTTGTCACTTGGCTTTGTTGTTATTCGGCTTAAAATGAGTCAATAGACCTGGGGTTTGTTTTATCCGCTAGGTAATTGCAAAACGAATGGGTCCCTTTCATTGTAGCGCGACCTCTGCAGCACTTGCAGCACGCGTCCAAAGTCGGTCTCTTGTTCATTTTGCATATTCTGTGTAACTTGGCTCAAAATGGATCAATCGACCTGGGGATTGTTTCCTTCTATAGATAATTGAAAGACGGTTCGAACTGATTATCGGGTAGCCGCTAAACCTTGCGAGAAGTAATTTCCACTAAACCTCGTAAGTAGGAATTTCGCAATAAACGGAACGAAATATTCAATACTCGTCGTAGAGGCTTGGGATCGGTGTCGTTCAACCCGATTGCTCAATCAATGGATTTGCATTGATTACTGGTTATCCACTAAACTCCGTAACTAGGAATTTCGTAATAAGCGGAACGAAATATTCAAAACTCGTCTTGTAGAAACGGGGCTGGTTTTATTCAACTTCCAAGTGAACAATGAGTTTGAGGTGATTACAGGGTATGCACTAAACATCGTAATTAGGAATTTCGTAATTAGCGGAACGAAATGTTCAAAATTCATTATAAAACAGCACAATCTGCAACACTCTTTTTTCTTTCTGCTCTCCGTCTGAATAACACTCTTTAACACATTATCTAGTCAAAGGCACCTTATAAATATTTATCCAATCGCAGCCATTTTTGCGTAAGCATATGTAAGTGGACATTTACGCCATACATGGAATATTGCTTGATGTGCGATTAACTGTAGTGTTCGAAACGTTCACCCGTTCGTCCTAAGCGTTATGCATACAATTATCCTCCTGGAAAGGTAGTAGAAATCCATTAAATTTCATTTGATTTTGTCGAACTTTTCAAGTATGTTTATTTATTTCAAGGCGTAAGACGTGTCATATAACTCTTTGTCCAATCGCAACCATTTTTGCGTAAGCCTATGCAAATGGACATTTACGCCATACATACATTATTGCTTGATTAACTTGAGTGCTCGATTCGTTCACAAGTTCGGCCTAAGCGTTATGCACACAATTATCCCCCTGGAAAGGTTGCGACCGAGCGGAGCGCGGCCGCTGTTAATCTTCTTTATGCCGGTCCCCAACCCCGTCGGACCCCTTATTTTCGATTCCTGATTTTCTTGAGAGGACACCTCAGAAAAGGGTGCGAAATCTCTTTTAATGGGCTACCGCAAAAACGGGGGTTGATTTGGCTTTGGAGAAGCCATGAAGGGACGCGAAATACCAAGAAAAAAACGATTTGGCTTACGGTCGTTTCCTGAAAACATCGTTTTCTGGAATCTAAAGCCAAATCGCGCAGGGCAATCGAATAGCTCATAGAATAGATTCTCAGTACATGTAATCTATCTGAACTGTCAGTTTCAACAAATTTAGGTGCAGTTTGCTCGTAATCGAAAGCATGATCTAGGAACATTTAGTTGGTCAACTAAACCTCATACAAAGCATATCACTATAATTATATCTAGACTGTATATACATTTTCTTTGATTGTGCACTTGTACGAGTAGTTGTCTCTCGTTCGTCAGAGGTAACTTCTTGTCAATGTGGCCATACTGAAAAGAATGTAAATTCGGTCCAAAAATAATTCTTTACTTGGTACTAGGGCTTCGAAAACGGCAGTAATGTGCATTCGTCTATAGTCTGCAAAACTAGCGAAGCAGTTGTCTATCGCACCAGTGATACAATCGCTCTTAGTGCTAGTGAATTAGATAACAGGCAAATGCACTCTACTATCGTTTAAGAAACCCTACATGAGACGCATAATGAATTAATGAATGTATGGAAACGAAGATGTTGGGAACAATAAACATGCGTTCGAAAAGTCATGTCAAAAACAACATTTTTGTCTACTGTGGCCGTTTTTCAAAAGATAAATCGTCCTCTTTTTGGAATTTTAGTGCTCCAACACTTTCACGCAAACTGGTAGAAGCACAAGGTCCTAGCTGCACGCAGAACAGTTTTCGGTTTTTTCCACTATTTCAGCCGTATCTCCGCGAATATTGAGAATTGTGCACTGAGAAAATTCACCGTTATCGGACGTTCAGCTGGCTATATTTTGTC
>JACMIF010003062.1:0-15058 GCA_014805445.1 Diplogasteroides magnus
CGAATTTCGTCATCATGTTCAAAAATTCACAAAAAATCAGAAATCGATCCAAAACGATTTCTAACTTCAAAAAAGTACATCCCTGCCCCCAGCAATACGGTGGATCACTTTTTACCGCGAACGGATCGAGTAGAAATGAAATATTACGAAAGTTCTAAAATGTCGAGTTCCCAGATGTCTGGTTCCAGAACGTCTCGTTCCAGGATGCCGGATGTTTTCCCAAAGTTTGGTGACAATATGTCAAGCTTAAGACTAGTTATGGCCAAGTTCTAAAATGTCGAGTTCTAAAACGGGAGTTCTAAAATGTCGATCATCCTTCTAAAGGGGCAGGAATGATCAAATTGCCACTACGAGTCTTTAAGCCATCCTAATTATTATACAATAAACTAATATTTTATTCAATATGTGGATGTAACCCGAGTCTTGGTTACCGTAATCCAATCGATATCTGACACTCACTTCAGTTGGTAGCAGGATCCGAAGACGAACGCAGACTCGTTGTTGAAGCGCATCAGAGGGGCGCACACCTGAATAACTTTTGTTTTGCAGAATCGAAATATTCATATCGTAAATCACTTCAACTTCATAAAACATAAGCATTGTAGCAAGAATTCACCAGGGTCCATGAATTTATTTTTAATGCGAGATTGGAGTTTCCATCATTCCAGGCAACCCACATGGCAAATGTTTGCGCTGTGGTGAAGATTCACACGGTTCTATCATAGAGGTGAATTATAACCACAATTTTCGATCTTCATATCTATCCACTAACGATAAAAAATAAATTAGTAAAATACATTTTAAAAATTTAAAACTCACGATTGCAGATCCATTCTTGATCGCCTGCGAGGAGATAGAAGCACCGAACAATTGGCCGTTCTTGCCACTGTAGTACGCCTGTCGGGGCGTTTGCGTCTGCGGCACCTGAATCAGGGAAACACTGAATACAGTATCCTTTTCAACATTCAAATCTGACATCGTGTACCTAAGCCAATAATTTCATCCCTTTAAATACAGTACTCCACAGTCTACCGTGATTCTTCTCTACAGAATCGAAAATAAGGAAAAAATCATTTCTGTGCCAAAAAGTTTTTGCGACCCTGCAGAGATGTATTTCACACGATCCCTGCCCGTTTATGCATCCGACTACAGTATGAGTGTCAAGTAACTACCGTACCTCATCCGGCCTCAGATCGTACAGGGACATGTCCTCGTACTCGGATCGCACCTGTAAGCAATTGAATGAGTGTCACATCATTCATTGATCGATTTCTTTACAGAAACCAAATCTTTTCACAGTTGCTGCATTAACTTTTCAAGTGATTTTTATACTAACGAGGCTCTCAGCCAAGCGCAATACAACCTCAAAAGCATTCTTCATAAATATTGCATGTGAATCAGAAATTCCGAGAGATAAGAATATTTACTGTGGATATGGATTAGAACTTTTTATACTGAAAAAGCAGCCTGAGAAAACGACCAAAATTTAAAAATAATAATAAAAACTCACAGGCGTGCAGTCAATCTTGGTCGATGTGATCGGACACGAGAAGAGGGCGCCGGCCTGGAATTGATACCGGTTACATACATAATGATGCACGACAACATCATTTCAATAAAGGCACCGCGTGATTTCACGTGCCTGTTAGCAATTAACTACGAATGCGTTAGAGAGCAGACGATTAGTAATTGACAATTATTTCAAGTATACATTTTACCGTACCCTTTGAGTTCCCTTCTGCCCGCTCTCCGCCTTCGGTGCACCGACGAGAATCCTGAAACGATTGTTTTGATTACGGTATCTTTCTGAGGAACTGCAACTCTATTTGCAGAATATATTCATCACCGATAAGCCCCTTCAGAATTTTAATCAACACACGTTAAATGCAGAAAAACGGTAAGTCTGTTCATAAATTCAGCGAGCTACTAATCAGCCTACAGCTACCCACCATCTTTACACATCTGATCTTGTTTACACTGTCAAAAGTGATAATTTAGATGAGTCATGTCGCTATTAATATTCTTCTTCTCTCATAGATTAGAAATGAGCGAGAAATGAAAACAGGAAGTTCCGTGTGTGCAATGCTATTGATATACCCACCACAATACGATCAGTGATATTATGTGGGCTGCTTAGTTCCCATCAAAAATATGTAATTTGCGTTCATTGTCAGCAGGACTGCGTTTCAGGTTTATAAGCTCCCACAGATTCTTTTCCAATTTTTAATTGTCCACGTTGTCTCCACTGGCATAAACACTTATCTTCGACCCAGAAATTCCATAAGAAAAAAGGAATAAATTCAGAAAAACGTGAGGGTTTTTTTGTTTAAACGTCCCAGTTTAGCCATTACAGATACCCATTTAATAACATAATATCCCATATTTTCATCTAAATACTCACACAGGCGTCTCTCCCTTGAAATGAGCAGCCACAGCGTATCCAAAGTGTGCCTCCTTGGGGCCTGTCTTGTAGATGGGACCGTGTGTGTCCAGGTTGAAGCACGATGCAACTGCAATTCAGCAATGACGTCATCAATAAACATTGAGTAGCGAAGTTCTACTACTCATTAATGTTCAATTATTATAGTGTTTTAACAAGCGAGCAACAGATTCTAGCCCTAGCACCGAGGAAAACTGTAATGGCAGTAAACGGTGTTGTGTGGCATTAAATCGACTTGAATGTTGAAGCTATTGCAAAATAACTAACACTAACAGCACTAACTCAGATCAGTTTACATGTAGTGGATGAAGAATATGTTTAGGAAAAGCACTGACTACAGTACTCCAACCCTTTCCAGCATTGATTACCAGTAGTAGGGTAACCAGTGAGACATGAACGACAGCAGACAAAGAGAAAGGTAACTAGACCATTCATCTCTGGCTATCAGCGTAAGGCCTGCTGTAGGATAGGGCCCGACTACAGTACTCCAACCCACTCACCATTGACTACCACCATCAGCACTGCAGCGAGTGCCATGCTTCTTCTCCGTGTAGAAGCGCCGCGTTGCCAGTCCGCTTCCCGCATGACTGCTAAAATGTACAAAAATCTTGTTTAACGCAATTGAAATCCTACACTTCGGTATCATCAAAAAGGATAACTGACAAGGAGAACTTTCGCAAATTATTTCATGTTCAGTACTTATCGTACATTGATCAAACCAGAAACTCAGATACATATAAATTTTGCCAAAAAGCTTCTTTTATGTTATCGCCAAGATTAATCAGAGGGAGCAGAAAAGACAAAATACAGCCCTGCGTCAGCACTTTCATCAACATTTTGATTAACCAGTGACTCATATCACCAAACTCAATCAATTTGCCTCTATTAACAATTACAATAAATGAGCCAATAAACAGAAACAAATCCTCACCGCTTTCTACTCGTCCCTCCTTCTCCTCCGCCTCTCTTGGTCTCGTGGCGTGCGCCTCTTCTACGCTACCGTAACCTGCAACGACATTCTTGTTAAATGACTCTGTCATATCTACCGTAACGCTATTTTTCGTCGGGCAACAAGGCTATGATGGAAAAGTTTACAAATGCATGAAACATTCGATGGAATGGAATGGGGGAGGGGGACGACATGGGAGGTGTTTAAGATAGAGAGAGGAGAGGGATGGAAGGAACACTTCTCCCAAGAGATGATGATAGAGAGGGGAAATAGTGCGGAAAATCGGAGAGCGAAGAGGGAAAAGGATAAGGAAAGGTGACGCCAAAAATGACATTGTATGTATGATGACTGATAGTGGAGAAAATCTGCGAAACAGGCGCAAAAGGGCTGGAAAAGGGTAATATATGCAAAAGAAAGGACATAGGGGACAGAGGAACTTCGCCATTTCATGTGTCGATTCCAACAGGAAAGTTGCGTATCTCATTGAACAGACTCCGAATCATACTTTAGCCATACTTGCAACTATCCCTGCGTGAAACTGCGTTGTGCTCAACTACCAGTTCGCAAGTGTCGTCATCCCAAGTGTGATGTACATTTCACCATTACGGCGCAAATGTCCATGGGGTTCCAATCTTTCACCGTATTTTGGTCTTTCTTGTCAGACTACTGCACCCAGAAGATGATGAAAGAGGAGGGGGTATAAAAAGAAGCTGGAAAGGGCATTGTATCGGAGGGGATGAACGTTTCCGGCATGTTTCTTCTCACGCTATCATGCATTTTATGATTCGTTCTTCTTCTTCTTCCCTTCTCTCGTCTCCTCTTTAGCGTTTCTTACACACAATCACATTTCCCAAGGGAACCGCCGCCAAGAACTACTATAGTACTGGACAAGAAGCAACTTAGTAATTGAGACAATCTAACAAAGTAGTTTGTCATACGGAAATGTGGGATGAAAGACATATATGCCATAGACATTTGCACCATAAAGATGAGAAGGAGGCTAAGATAAATATGACCACTTCAGCATTGTCCTTTGCCGGTATATATTACTATACTATTCGACAAGGACATCTTTACTGTTTTGCTATCGAAGAAATCATACATACACATCGTGAAGTGAAAATACTTTCACTTTTCACTTTGCCACATAATACAAATCTCTCAGATACGACCCATCACACTTTACTGCTTCACTAACGGTCAGATGTTAATGGCTAGGAAAGACAACAGCGCCAGGAATCCATTAATTAATGAATCCTTTCAGTCGCGGATAACGCGGGCTTTGGTAAAGCAAGCGAACGAAAGAACAGCTCAGAAAGGGCCGCAGTTAGAAAGGAACCAGTGACTTTTTCCCGGTTTTGTGAAATATAAAAAACACCAGCAGTGAAGAAACGATTGCACCAACATAGGTCATGATCATATTGATCAATTGAAATAGGCCATGTAAACAGTATCTACAAGGGAGATAAGCATTTGAGACAAGTTAATAATTTAGCAATAGTCTAGTAACAAGGAAAATCCTTTCCGATGTTCGGAGATAAAAGGTGCAACGAAGATCGAACTTCAGTTCGACAGCGTTGTGCAATGACAATGCATTTTTAAAAAATACTAGGTATATTCAGACAGTAATCTGGCAGTCTCTGAATCGCCAAAACGAGAATGAATAGAGGTGGTAAGGGGGGGGGGGTTAGAAAAGACATCTATCCTTCTACCCCCTCCTTTACCCTCACAAAGGATTGTCCACTGTAGTGACCAGTGTGTGTGTGATGCGTGATCACGCACCATTTGGCCACCCTTTCTCACTCTCTCCCCCCTTCCCTTCCTGTCTACTCTGTCACATCTTTGACATTCTTTATGGACAAGGAAAACTGTACCTGGTTAATTAGTAGCAATACCACCGAACCAGTGATATTGTAAAGAGTACAGTAAAGAATAGTAACGAATCAAAGAGTCTGTTTGAGAAATTGAACGGACAATTCGAACATGGACTAGCCTTTCTCACTCATTCTCTCTCTTTCCTGTCACATCTTTGACATTCTTTCCTTCAAGAGCGCCATGTACAGGGAAATGAACATCGCAAGCCTGTTATTTGTGACTATGACCTGCTGAATAATTGAAAACCACAAATCAAAATCAAATATGAATGGTAGGTAAAACATCAGACAGGGTCACTCTTTCTCATTCTCTCCTTCATGTCTCCACTGTCTCCTCTTCCCCCATTCTTTTCTTCAAGGGAGGATAAGAAGGGAAACCCATCCTTCTCACGTTAATCCGTAATCCGGAACAATACCGTTGAGCAGGTGTTTTATCGCAACACAATACAGCCAAAAAAGCAGACAACAATCGAATGTGATTCCTCTTCCCCCCATATTATGAATAGTATCTGACTGTATAGCCGATGTATGGTAAATGAGTTCTATCCATGACATAATCACCAAGCAGGATGCGGTCTGACAATAGAATCTATCAGAAAGCGCATGTAATGAATGAATGCTGTCATCGTAGAGATTTTCCCACGAAAACAAAAGATCACACAGAGAGACTCCGAACATAAAATATGTCATAAAAATGTGAAGTGAAAGGAAGCAGATGTTTTCTTCCAATATCATCTCGCTAAAAGCGCCGAGAATGGGTCGGAGTCTCCCATTGAAACAAAAGAACTGATGTTCAGAGAGGCTAGCATAGATAGAAATACAAATCAAGACTTTTAAAGGCGACAACATATATAACAGCCACACTAGTAGATGGTTGCACCAATCATCATTTCGGTAAAAAGCGCTGTCAACAACGGAATGTACTCGCAGAATATAATCATGATCAGTCATAAAAATTGTCATGGAAAACCAAGAAAGACCATAAGAAACAGGTGTTTTCTCAGAACACAAACTCGCTAAAAGCGCAAAGAATAACGATATTCGAGAGACATCAGTGGAGCTGAACGATAATCCATAAGATGGAAAGAGAGGCCTCTTCTATAGGTAGGGACCCCAAACGATTTTTTCAAAATGGACCAATCGGTTTTTTTCGTTTGGGGTCCCTAACTATAGGCTCTGCCATAAAAATAGCGGTGTCAAAAGAAGCCATAATTAACAATGACAGGAAGCAGATTCATTCTCAGAATAGGTCACAAACGATCAAAGGGAATGAGGCTCCGAATCTACCAAAAATGCATTCGGAGTAAAAAGCGTAATCCGCAACAAAAGCCACGATACAGGTGATCTCTCGCAATTCAATATAAATAAAGGAACAGATAATGAAAAGAGGGGGATTTTCGCCAGGCATTTTCGGGTATCAAAAAGACCACAAAGAAAGGCTCCGATTTTTTTTCGTACGATCCCATAAAATACTCTGCCGTATCATAAGCCGCCGGGGGTGAACGGTCATTGATCGATTGGACGGGGCAGTGCGAGAGATACCAGCGTGTTAGCTAGTCGCTAGTCAAGGGGGGGGGGGTAGAGAACGGTCTCTCTCTCTCTGCCTCTCTCATTCTCTTGCCTCTCCTACTACACTGTATGTGTGCTAACAGGACTGCGTGTTTGGGGTTGGAATATGACTTCTCGTATGGCTCTTCCCTGACAAGATCGAAGTTACAGTGCGAACGGAAACTATTTCTTGGTCATAGAGGGTAGAAGCAAAAGTGCCTCTTCCTCTCTGTCTATCGTCCCCCTTTCACTGTATGCTAACATACGACCCCACTGTGTTGATGTTAGAATGTCAATTTGACATCAAATCACTCTGACAGCGAAATGAGCCGTAAATTACCAAGCTACCAGTTTAGTCCACTAACAATGTTTTAGGTCAAAGAGCGGGAGATGGAACGGTCTCTACCCTTCTTTCCCCTTGTCCCTCACCCTCTCTCACTGTCTGTATGCTAACAGGACCGAGTGTTTGGGTGTGGCACAAGTGGGAGAGACAGTGCGCGATTGAGAGGGGAGAGCAGGCAATTAGAGAAACGTTCGCGGGTGTTCTAGGATCAAATAAACCACAAACTCGCGAGAAAGCGAACTAGGAGGAACGGCGCAACAGAGCGAGAGTAAATAGACTCTCCAAAGTGAAGCTACAATATGCACATGTCGCAGAAGCAAATAATGTAATGAATTATAACGGAAGTCAATTTGAACAAGTAAACAAGGAAGATATGTGCAACATTGACCAGAGAAATATTTCCCTATTCATGTTCCGTCTGTTATACGAACGGATTCTGAGTGAAATTAGGAAGACAATTGTTGACTAATACCCTAGTCGAGATCATATAAGAAAACGATATCTATATCCGCAGATACAGCCACAGTGATTCTATATCAGTCTCGATATCTCTTCAAAGTCAGTGGTTGGTAGAAAAGTATCTCGACAAAGAAGTCACATCACGAGGCAGATACCGTCAGACAGACTGTACTACTCCCTTGAAATGCACCGATATTCGAGGGTGAAGCCTGTATGAAATCGTAAATCAATAGATATCTGGAGATACAGACGGACCGATTCCCCCTCTCCTTCTCTCTTCAATCTCCCTTCCACCGGTCGCTTATCCTCCCTCCCAGTCGCTCATTTGCATACCATTCTGACAAGTGTGCGTATGTGTGCTTCTGTTCAATGCAGAGAGGGACAGAAGGGTGCAAGGGTTACAACGGCTGTATTTCAGGGGCCATAAATCCCCCATCACAATACGGCTATCATATACAGTATGTTTCAATGTTAATCAGAACATGAGGTTCGGTCAGAAAAGCGATCTGTCATTTCATGGCACTCATGTATACACGACAGCGCACGAAATCACAGTTCACTGCGAACAAGAAGCTAAGAGAATACGAATAAAAATTTAGCGATTCACGCAGAGTTTCTGATCAAGAACTGCTGCCAACCACCGTAATCTCAAGAGCTCTGACAGGGTCACTCAACAAAATGATAGGGTCACTTAACACGAGATGGCAACAGTTGGTGCCAAAGTGCGACAAAGTGCAAGTGTTGCGCTGCCTAAACGAGCTGTCTTCAAACGGGAAGAGTGCCCTTCCGGCTATTCAAAGACATGCCAAAGAGAGGGAAGAGGAGTGAAGAGAGAGAATAGGGATGGAGAGACTGTGAATAGGACTGCTCCTTATGCATTCTCCCCCTTTGAAGAAGCGACCACTGTGGTGTGAAAAGGAACGGGGGACAAAAGCACACAGTAACGTGTTGTTAAGCAATTAGCAACAATTAATTTTACGTCAATTTTGGATATTTATAATATTAAAACTGTAAATAGGACTCCTCCTAGGGATTTCCCCCATTGTGGAATTCCTCTTGTATTATCGTTGGGGTGTAAACAGAACGAAAGGGCAGAGAGGCAGGGGAAATGAGTCATTAATTAATTAGAGGTGTTCCTTGATCAAAGGCGTCGGGATTTCCTTTCCATCGTGTACCCGAGAACAAAGATGAGACGGGGCAACAAATATGAAATAGAACGACTGAATAGCGCCCATTAGTGCCGTGTGATAGGATGAATTCACGGAGATATTGCGATGCAGGAGCGACAACGAGATACAGACGAACAAAGACCAACCATTATCATGGATTACCGACCACAAATGCTTCAAAACCATCGTCAGAGAACCTTAAATGTCGCACCGAGAAATTAAAGATTTTTGTAAAATGGAATAAGGGGCTGTGATCAACACTCCAAAGACCACCGCACTTTACCCTCTCCCCGAAACGTAAACCCCGCGGGTTTACTTGAAAGGATGGAAGGATGCCCCTTTGGTGGGCGTCAAGTGGTCGGTGAAAAGTGGGGTGACAAGAAGACAGACGGCCGTTGACAGCTTGTGAGAGGGAAGAGGTTGACCGCTCTTCATTTCTCTTCCACCCTCTCATGCCATCTCTATCACTACCTCCGCTCTGACATGCCGAACCTCTTCCGAGTCGTAGTATTTTCCCCTTATGGACATCCTCTCACTGTCCTCTAGTCCATATTTCTTAGGTATCTCCACCTCACTCTAACCTCTGCAATATGATCCAAGCTCTTGTCTATGATGAGTACTACGATAGAGTGAAGCTCGGGAGAGTTTGGGCATGTTAACAACTCACAGTAAGTATACGGTATATATTGTATACCATCCTCCACCCATCGCAGTCTCTTCAGTCCTCTCCTATCTTTCCCTCATAGACATCCCCCGACTCATAAGCCCTCATCTGTCCATTGTTGCCATTCCTAAAGTAGTCAACACTCGACATTGACAGCTGGTCCGAGTCCTTCTTTCCCCCGTTTATGGCCCCTCACACAACTCTTGAGACAGACGGGGAAGGGATCAAGAGATGGCAGGCATGCGCCAAACTATTATTGTTTTCTCCCAGTGGGCACAACATTCTTCAATCAATTAGCGCCTCAAAATGAGGAAAACTAATTATCAGGTCGTAGAGACGTGAAAACAACGGCTTCCGTTAAATTTTATTCAAAAACGAATCGCTCAAATACTCGTTCGATTGCTAATTTTCGAACATATACACTGGCATGAAACAAGAATGTGCCTAGACAGCTCCTCCGTGAACATTTGTGCCATAGCAGTCAAATGAACAAACGATTTATGGCGTAATTGCTCATTTCGCCATTATGGCGCTCTTGTCAATGGAGTAGTGAATGACTGCCGCATTTCCCCCGTATAAGCCACTCATAATGCACAATCATCTCTAATTGTGTGTATGATGACTATGATCCCGCCACAAAGCCACCGCCGCCACTACTCCTATCCTCTTTCCTCATTGGAAGGAGGACTCAAACGGGCCAATTATGACCTGCGGCCGGAAGCACCGCGGGTTGGATTACCGCGCATTGGCATCGAATAAAGCCTGATTCAGGGACCGAATCAAGTATCTTACTCCCTTGAGATCACGGTATATTGGTCAGGGGTTACGGCGCGAAACCTGATGAGGCAACGGCTCATTTGCATTCCTTCAACCTCAACCCCCAATAAATTCCGTCTGATATGATTGATCGATCACACATGATTGGTTTGGAAAGAAGGTAATGATAGCGATAAGAGCTTCCCCCTCAATTGAATCGATTAGCGCAAGACATCGTGAACAGGCAACAACGAAAAGGTAGAATGAAAATCATTTAAGCCGCGAATAGTGCTTTTTGCGGGTGAAGGACGCCATGGGCATTTGCGCCATGATAAAGAAATACACCCCAAGGCGCCCATTTCTCTTTTATAGCGCAAATATTCATCCCTAGTAGAGAAGCGTCAGCCCCAAATGATAGATAAATATTTATATGAAGTGAGAGCATAAACTCAAAAAATAATAGTAAAGATGATGTTTTCACCTAAGGAGAAGAAGCTTCAGTCCCAAATGAATCAATGTCCTTCCTTGTGTGACCGAAGTGAAGAGACGGACACGACAGGCAAATGTTTGTACTGATAGAAAGGACGAGAGTGTCGATGGGGAGACAGAGAGGGACAAGCAGGGGGACAACAAGACATTCCAATGGGGGAAGGAGATAAGGGATTGGGACAAGAAGGGGAAGTAGAGTTGCAACAACACAGGGTTTTTAAAGTAATGTAATAATTACAAAGGGATCATTAGAACAGCATTCGAAGAATCGACTGAAAACTTCCGGTCACCCAACCTATTTACGGACTTACAATAGCCTCAATTCGCCAGGTCTCGCAAGGCATGACCCAACGCGGAGTATTTTGATGTAAGAATGCAAATGATACAGCGCGGATAAAGAAAATCAGCCCTTGAAGTCAAATCAACAGCGCACATTCATTAGGAAATATTTCTCAAGATAAGCCATGTGATTGACAATGTCACAATATGTACGACTGTTCTCGATACAAGATGGATCAACATCTTCCAATGACTCATTGACAGGAGATGTGAAGAGATGTTATTCACGACTCATCATACTGTATAAACTCGCTAGATCTGAGTCGAACGCCTGCAACAAATGATTCAAAGAATTGGAGGAGCAATTCCATTTTGATATTCTTTTGCCAAAGTAAATATGTCGAAATAAACACAAAAAGCGCTATCGGAAGCACAGTTCTTCACCCATCAAGCGTATTTCCTAATAATGGGGCTTCAAAAATGCTTGGAATGCCAAGGAAAATGATGAAGTGTTATTCCTGGAAGGAAGAAACACGCGCATGGGGTTTGAGACAAAGAATGAGATGAGAGGAGGAGGAAAGAAGAGAACAGAAGAGGAGAAAGGGACGGAAAAGGTGAATATGACTAATAGCGTCTGGAGGAAAGGGCAGATATAGACAGAGAATGTTAGAGTGATTGGTAGTGTCGGTCCCAATTACAAGTTAGGACTGTTAACTATTCCATTGTGCTCATTCCTAAACAAATTCCAGTCAGAAGTGTTCCATCTTCTCCAGAAACCGTATACAACACAAGAGCTGGGATAGACAGCATAACTATACTGATTCCATCAGTCGACACTACCAGGGACAAATACAAGGGAAAGTGCAATGGACGGTTGCAGATGAGACTATCACTCTTTCTCTTCTTCCATCATTCCCTTTTTATCTCTATCTCTCTCCTTGACTGTCTCCTAGACGAAGAAACGTCTTTTTCTCTAACCCCTCTTCATTTCCCCCCTGTCTGTCACAAGACCCTCTCTTCCCCTCTCCACTCTCTCGTAAGCGATGACACAGTGTGAAATGAGTCATGTTTCTTCTCACAATGAGTGGAAAGAGAGGAGGAAGAGGAATCGAAATAAAACTCTCCGTTCCCTTTCTACGCATTTGCAACAATAGCCGGTGGCTGGATGCAAGGGTCTTAACGGGAATGCCTTTCTCGATAGCTACCGTATCCCTTGGGTCTGTACTCTGGAGCAAACACACAAAAGGGGGGGGGGGACAAGTGAGAGGATGGCCATAAATGAGATGTGATGGGATGGCGGAGATGAATGAATGAATGAGTGAAATGTGAGAAGCCTTCCATCGAGACGATAGCGTGCCAAGATGACCCTGAGATTTGAGCCAAACATTGCCCTCAGCACCATGGCTCTCAATTGGTAAAGAAAGCAGGTCAAGGAATAAATATTGCAATAATTTATGAATGTATTTTCAAATTCACAAGGATGATATAACGGTAAAGAGGACAGATGGGATATCCTTATCACTGCGCAAATGTCAATTTCATCAAAAAGATGCAAATGTCCATGGTGCTCCTATCTTTCACCATTTCATAAACCCTTTTACTACCACAAATTAACCCCTAGAGTTGAATCAAATCATCTCATGGTCACAAGAGGGTTGTAAATAAGTTAATGACTCAAGCCTTACAACACATGACAGCATTGAAACAATCAAGAAATTCAATATATGTTCATTCAAGGCTACACGAAACCGCTTGTTCCATCAAAACAGCCACTTTGTAATGAATCCAGTGGCAAAACATAAAGTTCTTCTAGAGATGACAAAATCTCGACGGCCTATATAAAGTCAGAAAAAAGCATGAAATGTTACTTCACAGCATCGATGTGAGACCTACGAAAGAAGATTCAAGGCCGAAAAACGTCGAAACAATCCGCCCAGTCAAGTAGCAATAATGAATCTCTCACTGCGGTAGTGCGAGAGTATTTTTCGGGTCCAATAACATAGGGGGGGGGGCTCAAATAAGGCCCGAAAAAGAGACAATCCAAGTAGTCAAGTAGCAGTAATGAATCACCTCAAGGGCCTTGAGTCAAGGCTCATACAAGGTCACAGAAAAAGAAACAATACACCCAGTCAAGTAGTACTAATGAATCTCCCCCTCGTAGTAGTGTTTTGGTTGTAAGACCTCCGCCCTCTCATCATTCTTTTCGCTCCTCGTTGGCCTTGTTCCATTGGGATAACGAGCGCACACTGATGACCACAGGAAGAAGAGACCAAAGAAAAGTGAGAGGAAACCGAGGTACAGAGACACCGAACAACCCGATACAGAAAGGGTGTAAAAAGAGGCCGAATTAAATTAATCCCCGCGGAAAAGTACCCAGCTATTCGCGACCCGGTATCAGGTCCACATTGCATCGTTGACCTTGAATGAATTATCAAGTACCAAGCGATACTTTCAGACAGCGCGTAGTCGTTATCAGTCTTGCTGTCAGGCAATGCTCATGCCATTCTAGGAACAACAGAAGCGTATTGTTGGGGCTGTAAATTGATAAGTACTCAATACGTGCGACATGAGAATGGATGTCCAGAGCATGAGCAGAGGACCAGGGTCTTCTAACCAGGAATCGAGTTAGTTGTCCTCAAAAGTTGAGGATAGCCAAACTCTGATAATCAGAGCAAGCAACGAAGAGAAGAGGACGAAATGAATCTACTGCAGGGAGAGAGAGGAAATTTGATGCCTACAAGGGTCCTACACCAGGCAAGGGACCTCAAGTGGCCTGAAGGAGAACTACTGGTGTCTCCACCCTGCTACTGAAAAGAAACAAATACCAGAGAGAACACGTGTTAGCTGGAGACCGGAGAGAAAAACGCATATAATGGCATTTTGAGCGGGTGAAAGACAAGAATGCCATGAACATTTATGTCACCGTGGTGAAATGGATAGATGCGCCATAATTGTCATTCTTAAGGTGCAAGAGTCCATGATGTTCTTGTCCTTCGCCACTTTTGAGCTCCTTCCCATAAGGACTGGCGACTTTCGGACAAGTAGACCAGCAAATCGTGGAAAATGTGTATTTCACTTTCACGACGGCACTGTCTTTTTGCAAGAACTACTCATGGCGAAAGAATGACAGAAAATGTCATGATGCAACCCTTCTTTGAGAAGAACAAGAGACCAGATGTTGCCTACACGTCAGTAAGGTGTGTTTATTCCTATCTTACCACGGCATCCCTTGCAAAGCCTTCTTTATGTTCTAACTCACCTACAATTAGGCTGATGTTATCTTCTTTTAACATAGTAAATGCATTTCTTTGGGGGAAAAGTACAGATCAGATATTGCGCCGCAAGGACTACTTCTAAGTGTAAGCAAGTCATACACATTAGATGCAAAGTAAAACAACATCATGAATGAATGTACTTCCTCGGTAAGAAGAGTATAGACCAGATGTTGCATAGGCAAGGTGTCCGTCTCTTACGAGGGGGATGACCAGGGCATCAATTCACCTCCAAAGGGGGTCATCCTCTCATTCGAGGCAAACACAGGTGCCATTGAGAGAATGAGATTAGAACGACAGATGGGACGCTCATACGAGGAAGAAAACAGGGGGTGTTATGTCACATGGGGTTTAAATAAGTGCCATTCTTGCTGATTCAGTAATTCCCCCCCCCCCGAGTTCCATCCAAAAAACTTAAATTATATACCGATAAAGATGTGCATTTCCGACATGGGTGAAAGGCAAGCATATCATGGACTTTTGCGCCATAATGGTGAAATGGACATTTGAGTCATTAAATGATCATCTGTCCCACCCTACGCATTCAGGGATGACTAGTGTCAAATGGGAAAATACGTAGCTGTACCAATCATGGTAGCTCAATCATACAAAGACATGACCAAACAACTCTCGAACCTGCAGAGAAACGATTTTGGGTCCCCCTTCATGTTTAGTACGACGAACCCGGCCCGTGTGCGCTGTATGACCTCGACAGTATGGGTAATCCTTCACTTTCAACTGACTCACTCCCTAGATGGCAGGGGGTGATAGACAGGGCCCCCCCGCCCCACCCCGCGGGCGGGCGTACTGGGGGGG
>JACMIF010003063.1:0-15751 GCA_014805445.1 Diplogasteroides magnus
TTCTGACTACTGTGCCACCCCCCTGTCCGGCTATTATCACTCTTATGCGGAACTTAATTCGCAGCTCGAGAGAATCCGGCCCTTGAAGGGTATTGCCTAAACACAGAAACATTAACAATGGCAATTTGAATGGCTGTGACGCTATCATTTTCGTTAACTCGTCCTATGAAAATCTTTCCACAATCGCTTTTCTTGTAAAGGAAGACGGGATTCTTGAAGTCGCGCACATGTTGTGGTATCTCAGCGTGGCAGCTGATCATCAATCTTTATGATATACTAAAAGCTGAAAAACTGTACCCTCCAGTGAGTTGTATCGGATAAAACGGTCCTTTCTTCCCCTTAACTGTTAGTGAATTTCCCGGACCATGCAAGCCGAAGTCGTAATCATGCGTTCCATTTTCGTTTACGCTAAATGGTATAGGCTCTTACATTGCATTACAGTAGCATACCTGAATGACAGAATCCATTTCCCGAGTTTGAACGTTCTCGCGGGATTAGGACAGTTTGCGAGGTTGAAGATGGAATCGTACAGATCAATTTGAAGACATTTTTTGCTGAGGTACATCATGTCTTCTTCACTCCATTCAGTCGGTTGATTTGGTGTGGCAACAACAGGAGAGTTGCTGCCGGTAGCTATTTCCGTTGGAACTTCTTCCGTTTTTCCATTTAGTGCCGCTTTTGGCGACGGTGGTGGCTAAAAAGACACTTACCAGAAGCGAAAGAAAGAGAAAATATGTACCAACAGCAAGGAGAATGGTATACCAGCGATAAGAAGGATTGCCGGCACAATCATTGCCGGTCGAGAGGATGAAAAGAAAAGCTGCTGCGCAGTTATATAGATGAGCGAGCGTCCTCGTAGAAGAGACTTTCATTGATATGACTAATGCACTGTGGATGGGTAGACAAAATATATGACTCGAATATTGTTCAATGTATTTTACTTTGACGATGACTAAGCCTCTTTGCCTGAATAAACAAAATGATAGAGAAATATTCCATAATTAAAATCCACCACCAATTTGCCGAAGTTTGCTGTTTTGTATTAGGTTATTGTGTAGGTAAATCCTTTGGAATTGATTTTTCATAAATGTATCAATCAAATTTTTCTGTAATTAGTAGCTATCCCATAGATTGTCTCTTGTGTCCTTGTCACGAAGAATAACAGTTTAGAGACTAATTGAAATCGCGAGTAGACAGAATGTGTCTATTAAGCTGGTGAGTAGCGAGACGATTTAGTCGATTGTGACCAAATCATGACAATAGTTTTGATTTGCGTGAAACACAAATATGTCAATAAAGTACCCCTTAACCTCCCTGAGAAGTGTGAACTCTCAATTTTGCCTCATCTTCGAGAACGGATGCGTCAAAGTTGTGACATTTCGCACCTTCGTTCGGTCCACGACGACTTTCAAACGTCATAAAAGGCTTCAAAGTGAAGCTTTTCAATCTGTTTTTTATCATGTTCACTTTTAGGAGATCATTCTATGTGGTTTCTTTGTTCGGGTGATTTTCGAGCTCTTCATATTTTTATATCTACCTTTAAAGGAGCCACTAAGGGAGATTGTTTTGCATGCACTTTCGTTATCACTTCTATCCAATTCCTTTGCTCTCTCGTTGTCAGAGTAGACCGCTCTGACGACGAGAAAGTGTGGGAATGGAGAGAACTGATAACGAAAGTGCGTGCAAAACAATCTCCCTTTGTGGCTCCTTTAACTTTACGCATTTCTTGTTTCAGATGGAAACTGAGAGATTTCCGCAGGATGAGAAACAAATAGCCGAATGCAGCGTGAAAAGAGGATTCGAACGGTATGCGAACGAAAAAATAAGCGACCCATTTTTGGAGAAAAGTGGATGTTTATGAAATCATAGAAATTATTCAAAAATTAATACCCCTTATGCGACTGGTTCGAATCCCGCCGAAAAAAATCGTTTTTGCACATTTTTCGAAAGATTCAAAAAAAAGTTTTACCTGGAAATGATGCTTATCTCGACCGCCACCTCTGGCTGCCAAGACGCCTATCATCGCTGGATCTTCGACCAAACGATTCTCCGGAACAGAAAACTGTTCAACGCAAAAATTGTGCAACAATGGAAGGCGTCAAAATATGATTTATCTGGTTTAATAAAGCAACGGCCCTCAAAGAAAAGGAACGCGAAATTTATTAGGAAATTCGACTGTGTCTGAGTTACGTAATAATTGGCAAGATTGTTAATGCTGTCAATACCATAGGAAATGAATGCATTCTAAACCAATGCTAAGAGAACAGTGAGGAGAGATGAGATGAGTGCGAGAGATGAAGGAATCTGAATTACTTCAAGTGCTTTTCATCATGACAAGCCTAACGAACCGTGCCGATAGATTTTGTGTAATCAACTGAAGGATCAAGCTTGAAATTCATGAACCGGCGCTTCAATCCTTTTTGCTTAAGCGCTTCTTCGGGTAGAATATCGTGTCCTTAATTTCAGTAGCTTGTTATAGAAATTCCGAAATTGCTTCACCTTCTGCAATTAAATGAGTTCCAATCCAGTACGAGCCTTCGACGCCCGAGCAGTCGTAGAAAAGGATTGGTACACTGTTCTCATTTAAAGAATTGAAGGAAGAACCGCGCTTGTAGTCCTCGCTCAGATCCCATCTAGGCATTTCAAATGATATATTTCGTTCAATGATTCTATGCTGAAGATGTTTCGAAATACATGAAAACCCTAAATGTGGTCAATCGCGTAAACAAATTCTCACAGCATTTTTGTGTTCTGAAGGATGTGGGATACGGGGCAGAATTCGTGAACGCCAGCAGTCGGAGGATTGCCGCCGTTGGGAGTCGCCAATCCATAGATGAATCTTCCGTTCTCGCAACTGAATTCAAGTTCAGAGTGCAGGAGTGTATTAGGAGATCTTGAGGTAGTAATTAGCACTATATACTTTGATTCCTGCTGATTTGATGGTTCAGATGCTGAATATCTGACCATCGTCCGATGAATGTTCCTGGTCTCTTTTTGATTGCGCAGTTCGAAAACGATAGTCCTTCAATGAGGGTGTCCGCTCGTAGAGAAGCTCCTGACAGGCCACTCCAATGCTGCAAACCATATCCAATACGGACTTTACTAACGTAAGAAACATTTCAATCTATTTCATATTTCTTTCTGTTTTCAAGACATGTTACCAAAGATATGTTTCGATTGTGTTCATAATCATTCCACCCTTATTTATCATTTTATTTTCTTCCAAAACCCCTAATTCAATAAGTGTTATGTTTCAGGTCTGTTTTTATTGTGTCCGCTACGTTTTCCCTACCCATGCAACCTTGGAAGTTACTTATTCGCCAATCTCTAGTAGAGATTTTATCGGAAGCCAAAACATGACGTCAACTCACAGCGATTTGACCCTGACATTCTTTCGTAATTCCGGGAAGAAGTAGTAGGAGAGACAAGTGTGGAAGCATCCGTGGCGCAAAGGACGTGAGCGTTCTGAGTCACCAAACCTTTTCTTCGACAAAAATCCAAAAAAAGAGATTCTCTATTTTCTCTCCATGCTCGTTTGATGAATTCCGCTTACGTTAGTCACAACACGCCAGTTCGCCTGAAAATAGTAGTATCTGATGGAGGAACGGCGCTATTGTCTCGCCAAAGTTTCGCCCGATGAATCCGTTATCAAACCCTACTTCGCGATATCTCATGCCATGTACAGTCTATTCAATTTTCTGTCACTAAACGCCCGAGGATTCGCCGATGTGAGTCAGAGGCATAGTTTCTTCTCCCTATCATAACAGCGTTTTCTCTGAGAAAGAGTCCCATAAGGATCCAGAATAGCGAACAATGAAAAGGGGAAAATCGTTGTTTATGGGGTCGAATGCTTAGCCACAGACGTTTGCTCCATATTGGGGCGAATTCGACAGATGCGCCATTAATCTAGGGCTCAACTATCCATATCAACCTTATGGCGCTATTGTCCATGCTGCGATGGTCTTCGACACAATTTCCTCGTTCAGGTATGCGCAATCTCATTCATCGTGATGTTCTGGGTGACGACTCCACTATTCGTCATTGTAATTCCTGTAGTCAGTGGGTATTTTGACCAAACTTCCTGGGTCCAAACAGCAAAATACCAGGTTTTGCCACTTCATGGCTGGCGATCAGCCTCGCATTCTGTTTCAACTATTCCATGTGGTACCAGGCCACAAAGGAGCTGCCGTTCACGGGAGGACTCCCCGTTGTCAGTTTTTGTCAATTGTTTGTTCAAAATCATTATCGTAGAGATTCTCGTCATGACTATTTAGTCACCTCATAACAACACGTCTACTATTTTTACGTTATGGATATTTGAGCCGTAATGGAAAAATAGGCGTTATCGTTTTCGAAATTTCCGAGGCATCAGTATCCATTTTACCATTACGGCGTAAATACCCATTTCTTCTTTCTTCCTTCACTCCAACCGTTCAGGAATTCTTTCGCAAGTGTTGGCCGTGGTCGTCAATCAGAGACTATTTCTCCCACAAAATCATCAAGACTGCAGAACTGCCGCCTAACAAGAATTACATCATGGGGTGATTATGAACATCAGTTATCTTGTAAATCTACTTGTTTTAGATCGCATCCACATGGTACTTTGGCTATCGGAAGCACTCTCACCTTCCTTGGAAAGGTTGCTTGCTGGGCCGAAATACTAGAGCGCCACGGACTTTTGAGCAATAATGGTGAAACTGACATGATAATTTGAAGCAACTTTCCATTTCACCGTTATGGCGCAAATGTCCAGCGGGTTGCTGATTTGTCTTGAAAGTAAAGGAACCTTCAGGTATCTGGATTTAGTAGTCTCTTCCCGGGACTTGAGACGGGGTTGCTCACTCTTGACGGACAATTCCACTTCCCGATCAGAAGAGACACAGCTCTCTTCTTCGGTGGGTTTATGAAGTAGCGGTCTCTCTGAAGAACGACATTTCCAGGATGCTGTTCTTGCTCGAAAGACTCACTGAGGCATCTCATGACTTATCCTGGTATGAATCGTTTAGTGAGAATGACCTTATTTTGATATCAAATATTTTGGCAGAATACCGAATTTCTTTTTGCTTCAGCAATTTAGGAATATGTTCACAGGAAGCGGCAGAGCCGTGACTAATGTCATCGGTGGACTTAGTGAATCGTTGATGTCCAAGCCAGGACAGTACAACATCAAACTGAAGGAGAGGAAGGGATTCATACGGGAGGCGCTCCTCTATGGGTAGGTTTTCACTATGGAAATTAATGTTGAGTTAAGCACAAATATGAAATTTTCTAGCTACTTTACCCAAAACGTCTGTTTCACAACACATTTCAGTACCTCCCTCGTCCCCTGCTTCCACTTTGGCGAGCTTCAACTGTACGACCAACACAGAGGCGCCGATGAGCAGAGAGTTAAGAACATGATGGTACGACACATATTACAGAAATTGACTCTTAATTTGGCCATTTCTATCTAGAACTAAGTGAAAATCCACTGTTATTCGGACTTTCTCTTAAAGAATGCATTGAGGCTCGTATCCGATGGAAGTACGGCTTCTGTCCTCCACTCATCAAGGGCAGAAGTCTTTTCGGATCTCCTTTCGGAGGAATTCTGCCGTTCAGGTTGGTATCACGAAACACTTGGATATTAGATAGCGACGTTTACAGGAAGCCAGTGACATCCGTCATAGGAGCACCCATTCATGTTGAACGTGTGGAGGAACCAACTCAGGAGCAGGTCAGTTTTCCCTATTGAAAGGGGGAAAACAGGGGAACCATGGTTTGCGCCATATCGTTGAAATAGCCTTGATGTTATGGAGTATAGGTACTTTCACCATTATGACACAAATGTATACAACGCCCAAATCTCTTCCTTGATATAGAGAACTCTTCGCTGCCGAATGGTCTGATGCTATTGGAAGTTGCTTTTGCATTTTGTTACACCATCCCCTTCTCGCCCTGCCCAACTTCAATCAATGACTTAACTAATCTTAAAGATTTACTGATAAACGGTGAAGAGTAGAATGAGAGGTGCCATTTCTTGCAGTAATAAATCGCTTATTTGCAGATCGACGAACTTCACGCTACATACTGCAAGGCACTGTGTGATCTCTTCGAGGACCACAAGGGCAACTATGATATATCCCCGGAAACTCATCTGAAGATCTTTTGAATTAACATTTCCAATGCCTCTTCATCCTCGCATTATTCCCGTTTCGATATTATGTCGATTGCATCATGTACACTTATACTTGCACAGTTCGAATTGTACAATGTATAACATCATGGCTGAATGAACCTTAATTCTTCTCTTCTTTGCTTATGAGACTGTGAGCAAGAACGCATCTGCCAACAGAATGAAATCTTCTGACTGAAGTTATTCTATGATTGTCTTCAACTCAGCGAAAACGAATCGAAATGAGTGAACAGTGTATCTTAAATAGGGGCAATCAGATACGGCCGAGTTGAAAACATGAATGGTGAGGGGTTATCTGATGGGTGACTGTTTCTTAGTTGTGCAGCCAAGATCGTTCATCGGACAACGAGCAACAGCAGAATCGGCATGTATCCACTACTCAGCTTCATTTGTTCTCAAGCTTTGGGAGCACTGGATGTGAGTTGTTTCATTGGCAAAAGTACATGGAAAGAGAAAGTTGGAAACCATTACGTCCATAATTTTGCGACTTCATCTTGTGAGGAGAACCATAATGATGATTGTGAGCATTTATTCATTATGGCGCAAATATCCGTGAGATTGATCACAGTTCAGATGGTCGCTGTGGCAGCGATTGCCACCTTTTGGATCATGACCCCACTCAACATTATAGTGTTCCCATTAGTTGGTGAGTGTCAATCGTTTGCGAGGACTGAGATCCGTTTTCCAGCCCTGGCAACCTCTTGGCGTTTCATAACGATCGCTTACTGGACTGGATACTCCGTCTTCTACTGGATCACCTCAGATATGCCGTTCAAAGGAGGCATTCCTGTTGTGAGCGCAAGTTTCGGGATATAAACAACTGCATAAGCATGGACAATTGATTGGGCCTTAATGAATATTCGAACTTATGATTCTCTTTGTATACTCGGAAATCGGAGTCGGAATGTATTGCAAAAATTCAGCATTTCTGCCGTACATGCTGGCCTTGGCCGGCAATTAGAGACTACTTCAGCCATACAATCGTCAAGACAGCCGAACTGCCACCGGATAGGAACTACATCATGGGGTGAGCAATCTAATCAATACTATTTCGTAATTTATGGGGCGGAGACATCTCAAATACTTTCGTTTCCTGGTATTTCTAGGGCAAAACAATGAACAAATACAGATCTCATCCCCACGGAGTCCTCTCCATAGGTGGAACGTTGGCGTTTCTGGGGAAGGTGAAACATAGTCCAGAATGGTTTTTCTAATGTTTGCGTTCAGGTTTCCGATTTTGATGAACTCTTCCCTGGTCTTAGCACCTGTCTCACCACCCTTGATGGCCAGTTCACCTTCCCATGGCGGAGAGAGGCTGCGATGTTCATAGGTTTTACATATCAGGAGGCCAAACTAATGGGATGGATAATTCTTTAGGTGCGGTCTCCAGCTCGGAGAAGTCACTGGAATATATCTTTACTAACCCAGGTTTAACACATTTGCATTCAATACACACATTGATGTTTCCACTACAAACTTGTTAAACATAAGGAAATCCAAATTAAAAATCTTCAAAAGTCGGAACGGGTCCACATTGGCGGAGCAAAATAGCGTGCGGTAGTGAGAGAGTGCAGAGTTCTCTGACCGGTTTGGTGCGATTTTTAAAGATTTTTAAAATTCGGATTTCCTTACATCTGCAGGCCGTTTGTATAAGGATTCCCAGACTAGGGAGCAAACCGTAGTCAAGGGAGATAATATTTGCAACAAATATTCATAATCACGTATGTTTTCAGGACACGGTAGGGCAGTCACCATAGTAATTGGAGGTCTCAGTGAGTGTCTCATTTCCCGGCCGAATCAACACAATATCAAGATCAGAGGAAGGAAAGGATTCATACGACAGGCTCTGCTCTACGGGTAACAAATTCGCCGATAATGGTGGATAAGCGGGAGATGAAAAAAATATCGTTATTAATTAAAGCAAGCCGTAGTCAAGGGAGATATAATAATATTTGCAGAAATATGAATTTCAGAGTCTCCCTCGTTCCTTGCTATCACTTTGGAGAGACTCATTTGTATGAAATGCAGACCGGGGCTGATGAACAGGGGCTGAAGAATATGATTGTAAGGCATCTCCATTTGTACTAGTTCAAGTTCAGATACTTTCAAACTTTCAACTTTCAAAGAAAAAAACTTTTAACTTACAAACTTGGAACTTGGAACTTTTAAAGAAAGTTCGCAGATGTGAAAACATTCGATGAATCCGATAGATATATTTCAGGCCAGACTTCGCAATATACTTGGCTTCGTTCCTCCTCTATTGAAAGGGCGAAGTCTGTTTGGATCTCCATTCGGAGGCATCATTCCCTTCAGGTTGCGTTTTACCCCAGATAGCTCAAAATAGCGCGAGTCTTCAGAAGACCCGTCACCTCCGTCATAGGAGCCCCGATTCACGTTGAACAAGTGGACGAGCCGACACAGGAACAGGTTCGTATTGTAACATCTAGGTGGTATTAGACGAGATAATGTTTATTGGATGAATAGACGCTCTGGACGCAGGGGACAAACGATTCGAACTTCCATTTTCTATATTCTCTTACCGTGTCACAGCAGAATGAAGAAAATCGGCTTCATTGCAGATCGATGAACTCCACGAAAGATATTGCAAAGCGCTTTGTGATCTCTTCGAAGAGCACAAGGCCAAGTACAACATCTCCCTCGACACACATCTCAATTTGTTCTGATTTCTTTACAGGACAAAATATTGTTAAATCTCAATTTCTGTTTCGTCCCTTTAAAAAGTCTTTCATCTCACAAGAATTGAACGAACTCTAGCTGATTGTGCAGATAAAGTCAAGTTCTCTTCTCACGGAGACTATTTATGTTCACTCGCAATCTGATTCTCGATACATTCGAAACAGAGGTGAATTGAGTGAATTCAGAGGTCAATCAGATTGTTCCTCGGTGAGGAAAACAGTACGGAGAGCGAAGACTATCTGATGCGTGTATATTGTTGCTAGTCTCGTCTCTAATGTTTTCTTGTCCACTCTTCCGTTGATTTTTAGTTGGTAAGAATGGAAATTGGAACTTCAACCTCAGAATTCAGAACGCAGAATGAGCGACACCAGCAGCTCAATCACTTCGCATTGCCCTTTACTACCATCGGCAACCATGTTGTCGCTCTTCAACTACGTCACAGCGAAAGTGAAACGAGTGGCGGATGTGAGTTCGCTTTTTGGATTCTCGAGAAGTAGAATGGACAAAGGAAGCACGTAAGGAATACTTCTTCATTCTTGGCCGGCCAGACCGGTCTACAGGAAGTCTTCCTTAAGAATGCACCCCCTGCTTAAGGAAGCGAAAGTGCTTCCTTTGTCCATCGTAAAATGAAATCGGCGTTGTGAGTAATTAGCTTATGTGTTGGAATCAGCAATACGTGCAGCTATCATATAAATGAATTGTAAGTAAATGAATCATATAAGTGATCTTTGATAAATTTGGAGAAGAACTTTTTGGTCGTGGCTGGCAATTCGAGTGAATGAGCAGCAAACACTTCGGAATTGTCCCCGCTAAGACTTTTCTTCAGGTGGCCGCACTAACCGCATTCGCGACGTTCTGGGTCATGCTACCAGTTCACTCAATCGTCTTTCCCTTCGTGTGTAAGCTTTTGTTTACATATGCGTCGAAAGAAAGAGTCAATGAGCACAATGAATAGTAAGCAATACAGTCAATGTATTCTCATTGTGTGCATTGTATTCCGCTATCTAATCACCGGTTCGTCTATCCACCGGGGAGTGGCAATATCTCATATGCCATCCATTGTTTACATTGTGATCTTCTTACTACAAATCCCTCCTAAGAGTAATTCTCATAAATTTTTATATACATTTTTACAGTTATTGTATTTATGGACCATTTAATATCGTACATGGACGAGTCATTCTCATATCAGTTCTGGCAACGTCTTGGTGGATGTGCACTGTCGGCTTCTTTTTCGTGTACCTCTTCTGGCACAGGGCCACGTCAAGTCTCCCATCCAAGGGAGGAGTGGCTATTGTAAGTGCTCGTGTCAAGCCTCTCATTAACGCGAAGATCGCATTTGACACAAATCTACTGAAATCTGGTAGACCAAGTAACCAAGCAAAACGAATTAAATACGACAGTCCACCTAGAATCATCGACCATATTCCTAACAGTTGCGACAGAATAAAAACAATTTTAATCGCTCGCAGTCATTCTATTACTGTCACCTTTTAATGAAATATCTGATTACTACGTATTATAATATTCACTGATCCTTCTTGGCTAGCATTAGAAGTCTGATAAGCAAGTGATATCCCCCTATTTCTGAATACCAGTTTAGCCTATATCTTTAACTATTCACTGATGGCCTAGATGTCACCTCTTTTACTCGCCCGCCACAATTGTTTTTCCATGTTGACCTACTATTTTCAGATTGATATCAACGGCTACTGATTTCCTACATTTTTATTAATTCAGAACTTCTTCCGTGGGTGTTGGCCATGGAGGACAATTAGAAACTACTTCAAGCACAAGATAGTAAAGACGGCCGAGCTGCCATCCGATCGGAACTACATCATGGGGTGACACTAACTCTTTCCTCTTCTTCAGGAAATAACCATTAGATTATTCATGTAAAAAGGGTTGAAAGTGAGCCTCTACACGTTGTGCGTGAAATCTATTGAAAAGTATGACTATTAGTCAGAGAAACGATGAAATAGCATGCAAATGAGAGAGAGAGAGAGAGAGTAGGACGATATTGAGGGAAGTTTCGTGCTCAATATATATCAGTTCAGTTTACATAATATCTATCTCCAGATCACATCCACACGGTGTCTTGGCCATTGGAGCCACTCTCACTTTCGCTGCAAAGGTTAGTTTGCTCTTGTATGATGTGCCCCACAGACTCCCCCTGGCGTCGTCTCAAAAGCAGCCCATAATCATGCACTTTGACAGGTCTCCGGGTTTCATAAGATCTTTCCTGGTCTTGATCCTTGTATTCTCGTCTTGGATGGAATATTCAGCTGGCCGTTCCTAAGAGAGTGCGCAGCAGTTATAGGTTCGCGCCAATATGAACATAACATGGCGAATACTTGGGGTTGAATGACAAAAGTGCCATGGTCATTTGTGCCATACGGAAGAAATGGAGACTAGTGCCGTGAAAACTATGGTCAATTTCACCATTACGGCGCCAGTCCATGGCGCCGTTTTTCAACAGAAGAGAGCACGGAGAATACATATTCAGGAGCCAAGAGAGCGTCTGGCGACTCGTTGAAGTATCTGCTGAATAATCCAGGTTTGGAAGACCAAACAATCGCATACTTACATATTACAATCGAATTTCCAATCACTAATTGTTTTACAGGAAAGGGCAGGGCGATTGGAATAGTGATAGGAGGCCTGAATGAGTCATTGACGGCAAGACAGGGACTGTACTACATCAAGCTCAAAGAGAGGAAAGGATTCATCAGACATGCATTAGCTAGCGGGTGAGATATTTGGACGCCCGTCAACTGTGATATGGATAAGAGAAATATGCTTTTGTACCAAAGCGCACTGAAAAACGTCAGAAACGACAGACTTCCATACATTCTGTTTGGCAAGTGAAGCTCCAAAATAGTAATTTCGCCATAGATATAACTAATCCTGCGAAGAGCCGGTCCGTTCAGTGCTTCTCTCGTGCCGTGCTTCCATTTCGGGGAAATGCAGCTGTATGACCAAGTCAGCGGTTCGGATGAGGGAAGGTTGAAGAACATGATAGTGAGAACATTTCACAATAACGAAATTCAAAAGACGATATAGGCGCGAATTCGCAACATCACCGGCTTCTTCCCTCCTCTTCTGACGGGAAAAAGTGTATTTGGACTGCCGACGGGAGGACTCCTGCCATATGAGTAAGTTTTTTCTGCAAATTGTGAAAAATATTTAAAAATGATTTGCAATCAACTATTGTAATCGTTTAAAGGAGGAGGCAGGGAAGATTCCTCTCAGGATAACCGATAGTCTGCGTCTAATTCATTTCTTTCCCTCTCTCGGTTCCTCTGGAGATAAATCAATACTCTCCGTCTATTCATTCTTCCCCGCTTCCTCATTTCTCGCCGGTCGACTTCGTTAATTCAAATACAAAAAAATTGCAACTGATATGTGTACTGTAGGCGGCCGGTGACTACTGTGATTGGAGCGCCGATAGATGTTGATAAGGTAGAGGAGCCGACGGAAGAAGAGGTAGACAATTGCATGAAAGTGGAGCGAGAAAATGAGTCAAATTCAGATCGATAAACTGCACGGGAAGTATTGCAAGGCACTGGAGGAACTGTTTGAAGAGCACAAGCTGAATTACGGGATAGAGCCAGAGACCCACTTACAGCTTTACTAATCTGAAAACGTATCACGACGATTCCAAATTCAAGGGTCAGTGCACTCACGCACATACACTCTCAATGATTGTATTAGGTTGGTGCATAAGTTCTGTCATATCTAATCTCACATCGATTATCTTCGTCCAACCCGATATTAGCCATTGCCCATAATTATCATAGACTCCCCACACAAGACCTCACTAGCTGCCACCATCACCAGCCTCTTTCGCAATATCGCGCCGCGGCGCGCTTTTTCGAAGTTGGCCTTACCGTTGAGAGCTTCAAGGCAGCTCTTTTGCCTGAGACAGGGCGAGTCAAAACGTTCCGAACAGGGGAAAGAGCGCGCGATTAGGCCAACTTCGAAAAAACGCGCCGCGGCGGGCAATGGCTAATATCGGGTTGGACGAAGATAATCGATGTGAAATTAGATATGACAGAACTTATGCACCAACCTAACATTAGAAAGTAACTGACAACGATGTCCTTGGCGTAGCGATTCTACTCTCAAATTGGAGTAGAAGATGCTCGCCAATTGTTGCCGTTTGCTATTTTCTCAGTTGTCAATGAAGAAATAAATGCATGTCTACAATATCATCTTCTCACACGTCTGAACTCTAATGACAAGCACCTGCTGCAGAAAACCCTTCCACTGCTAAAAAAAATCAAAATTTGCAAATTTTAATCTACAATCGTCTAAAAGAGGGAAGATTCTTTTTGTGGAGATCCGTCATCTATGTTTATCATTTTTCAAAGCAGCTGATACCACTGGGGTATTTGTTCCATACACCAAAAAGAACTATTAAGATAATGCACTCATTTTCGCTCAACTGAAGGATTCGGCAACGAACATACGCATTCAGTTCGATTTTCTGACCACGAACACTTTAGCCTCTTCCCTTTTTCTCCACCAATAAATCTCCACGAAACCCGTGATGGATCTCCCTCTTTAGTCGTTGCGTTTGTCTGATAAGAACTGTGGTATATCCTCTCTCACATTATCTCCACATCTACATACATAGGTATGTACGTGTTGGCTCACGTCATCATGCATTAGGACTCATAATGTAGTTGGCTATTAGTTCTCTTTTCTTTGATATTGTCTTCTTATTCTTCTATCGTCACGAGCTACTGTCAAAAAAGAACATCGATGATGAGTGCAGAGTACAAAGACGTCAGGACTTACGGAAGGAAATACGTTATGCAATAATGTATTCAATCTGCCTAGAGAATAAGAGCGTCATGAAATTAAAGATCTACAACTTGTCATGAATCCTTTAAGCCTGACTACAGAGTTCGACAAAGTCATAAGGATGGGCCTACAACATCCTGGTATGTATCATCGTTCAAAACCGCATACGTTATGTTTTGATCAGATTGAGCTCGGTTATGCACGCGGGCATAAGTACAAACGTATGGTGAACACATGAACGTATGGACCAGGAAGTTGTTAGCATATGAGTACATTATATACCACACTGCAAAGCTTTATTCAGGACACGCAAATACTCATTTTCTGTTCTGTAGTTTATAGAAGTATCTTGAATTCTCGTGACAATGAATTTAATACAACTTTTGATTTCAGAACAATTGGCAACAGTTGACTGATGGTCACTCAATATGGAATGAAGATTAGAATACTGTAATATCTTATGCTTATTTTTGGTTCTGCAACCGAGTAATGAAAACAGTGTGCTGAATGGCATTTGACTAGTTAACATCGAGTTGACTCATGTCTGCAGTTTATGCACTGGGAACCAATGATATACGTAATGAGTGGATTAGGAATATGAAACTGACTTATCGGCTCAAATGCAGCAATTTCCTTAATGTCAACTATCAACGGAGGATGGTCACGTCTAAGGAACGTTCGAGCTTCTTGTGCTATTTCGGACTGTGCTTTGCTATGCGCTGCCTGTGCTTGACATGCAAAGTGCACCTTTGGACTCACTGGACATTCATAATAACACGCGCATGGCATACTATAGCTTGGGAATCAACATCATGATTACCTTATATACATAGAAAACTGTTTGGTCTGTCTGTCTGTCCGCAACACTTTTAGAAAACCCCTTCAAAATGGTCCTAGAAGCTCAAACCAAAGGCCAATAGACAGTTCTCGGCGAGAGAAGTTCAAAAACATGTTCAAACATGTTCTATCATGTCAAATTGCGAAACTCTGGAAAACCGCTTCAAAATGGTCCTAGAAGCCCAAACCAAAATCGTTCAACTCCACTCGACGAGACAAGTTCAAAAACATGCTAAAACATGATGAAACATGATAAAAAATGCATGAAATTGGTTTCTTATCACTGATTTTTGTTACCTACGGAAAGTAAGCTCTGTATTTGCTCCGTGCAGCGGTGTCAGACAACACAATCGCTTGGTCAGCTACCGCGGCTACCCAACCATAGCAAATTTTTTCATTCGATTTATATTTTCGACTTGACCAAGCATTTCATGTCGTACCCAGATCCATTTGGAACTTTAATCTTTCACACTAGAAGTCGACTCTTAACGCCGACGACCCGATCTGCCCGTGATTTGCCATTTCCGAAACACATCTTGAATTGAACGGATGTTGTCCGACAATCATCGCACTTTATATGATGAGTAAGATTTTAAACTGATTATCAGTCTCTCTAAGTGCGTCCGGTCTACAAATTTCCTGTAGTGTGACTGATTATATAAATGGAAACATGCCCACAGTTTCAAAAAATATTTTCGTAGTTATACTACAATTGTCGGTTGACGACAAATGTTCCTTTTTGTGAAATCATGAATAATATACACTTAATGTCGTTACTTGCATGTTTTCGTAAGAAAGTGCACCTTGACAGTAGTACGAAATTACCGCATGTACAAGACTAAATTATGACATTCGCATCCATGCGTACTTATGAATGGGCGATCATCAATTTTTATTCCCACTTCAGTACATGTACCTTATTGTAGTGTGACGCTTTTCTGATATGATTGATATATGAGCATGTCAAATCAAATCAAATCATTTATCTGTATTCACAAAAGGGATATGTGCAGATCATGGGCTGTCTTCCACTCGTCTTCAGTCATACTCCACCAGCTTGATCCAATTGCTCTCTTGATTTCTTCTCTCCATCTTGTCGAAGTTGTATGGTATCCATGTAGTGATCATGCGTGCCAACCGACAGTCTTCCATTGTCCTCACACGATTGGCCCACGCCAACTTTCTCTTGCATGCCTCCTTCACCCAATCTTTCACCTTCGTCACATTCCTCACTCT
>JACMIF010003064.1:4339-15751 GCA_014805445.1 Diplogasteroides magnus
TCGCCGCCCCCCCCCCCCCCCTCCCCCCCCTGCCCCCCCCCCCGAGCGTGTTACGCCTATTGAGGGGTCCATAGCGTGTTGCATGTGAGTCTTTTATTACATTCGTCGTGTATCTACTCTCTGAGGTGCGGTTGTGTCTGCATTTTATAGATAAACGCACATCTGAGAGTAGACACATGACGAATGCACTAAAAGCCTCCCTTACAACACCCAAGTCACACCTCATCAACCCTTCCTTACCAATTGCAATTCATGCAATGCCGATCACTCCACATGCCACCCTCGATCTCCAGTAGTCAAAGAGGCTTTAGTGCCTCCCAGCCCAAGATCATCTGCTTTCTCATGAACAACCAGGGCTCTGTAAGGACTCTCGTCCGGTCATGTACGGTTGGCTGAATTATTTCTTTATGGGCTATATTTCGAGGTAGACATGCGTACTTTCGAATAAGTTCATGGTAGGAATGATGCATAAACGAAAAGTAATCAACAACTGCCAACCCACAATCGAGAATGGTCCATTGAGAGTGAGAAGGGAATCGCGCGCATTCACTTGCGTCGCTCCAGAAGCCTCAATTACTCTTATCAGGGTTTCTAAGGCGGTAGTAAAGAGCATTCGTCTGTAGTCTGATTCACTAACGGCGGTTGTCTCACTCATGCGATATTCAACAGCTCCCCGAGATTTAGACCATAGACGAATGCACTCTACAACCGTTTTGACTCTTATCACCCTAGGTAGGTATCCTCGAACTCCCTACAGGTGTCATAATGTTTCCGAGATCTCCGATATGCCTCTCGGCAGCAGTGGGCGCTCCATGATTTTTCTTCAGGGGATTCCAATGTCCGCCAGCACCGAGGCATCCGTTGGACAGATCTCCCTGAAGGGATTTTAAGAGATGAGAGAGTGAGCAGTAGAATGTGCATGTTCGATGATGTACTGACAGCCGATTCATTTCTAGCCCCCTATTCAATTCCGAGCGGTCGACTCTCACCAGTATAGCTAGCCGCTATTAGCGACTGCTCTGAAGAGAATAGGTAGCCGAGAAATGAACCAGAATATCTACGAACGTGCCCATCCTAGTGTGCAGTAGGGAACACATTATGGAATTTTACCTCCTCAATCTCGGATGTGTCTCATTTAGTAGACGACCGCTCGGAAGAGATTGGGAAGTTGGAGATTCCACAATGCTTTCCCAAGTGCACAGACTTGCCTTCTCGTGAACATGGAATCCGTGTTGTCCCGGGGAGAGTCCCTCGATGGATCCATTCAACTGCAGAGTAGAAGAGTCAAGAAGAAACAAAGAGACAAGCACTCTAATGCTAAGCGGCAGAAGCAAACGGGGTAGGCACGAGAATGGACAACTTGGCCAGTATCATGCATACAGTTTTTTGACCTGTTCTCTCATTTTTCTTGTTATTTCTTTGACCATTAGATTTACGATTTATGATTTATAGTAGGGTACCGGGAATGGAAAATCTCCGTTGATAGCCGTTCTTTTCTAGCCGTCTAACTTCTCAATATCGCGGTGGTCGCGGCGATGTAGTAAAGAACGCTATAGTTAGAAATGAACGGCTGTAAATAATTGCCAATTTTCGACACCCTATTATATTATATTTAAAAGAAATTCAGAGATGCAGCTCAGTTGGAATGCATAACGCAGAATTAATTGACTGACGTTGACTCCAGAGGAAGATTGGAAGAAGTCAACGACTCCCACGACACGACCAGGTTGCTGTCCAGCAGAGGCAGAGAAGAGATAGACCCGAGCATGGGAGACTGAATGGCCAGATGAGTAGGGTGGGAGAACGGAAGGCAATTATTGACAGCCGTTTTGTCTAGTCGGGAATGGAAGAAGCGGGCGACCTCTAGGAATGATGTTGAGACGACAAGAAACACGGAATTTAATTGCCTTCCTTTCCCCTCACTACAGATCAGATGAGGAAGAGGAAGAGGGTCACCTTGATCTGGAGAATTTTGATATTGAGTGGAGACTGTAGAGAGGAGAAGGATGAAGGACAGTGAGCAAGAATACATGGCACCTGAATGGAGCAATGGAGTGAAAGATAAGATCGTTATGGGCATTTGCGCAATAATGGTGAGGTAGACACTCGGTCCTTTGAAAGGATGAGAACGATGGCGCAAGTGTAGAATGGCGCTCCTGCCGTTTACCCAGAGGAATGTTCTCAACGCGGTTATGGCACAAACGAGCTGCACTGCATAGTTTAAGAACGTTGAACTGGTTGAGAGGGAAGAGAAGGAGAGAACTAAGCAAACTGTTGTGGAATAATCTAATTCCACAATAATTTGCAAGCTGATTTGCACGAAGAAACGTCATGGGAAAACGATTGCATAAGAATGATTGCATGTGAAACGGCCTTAAAAGCGTTGTTTCTCATACTGGTTCGTCTTCAGTTTGTACCAACGGTAAAGATAGGATGGATCGATCTTCATAGTCTTTCGACACACAAACTGAACATGCAAATTCAAATTTATTTTTCACGCGTAGAAAATTCTTCGCAAACAAATATAGCAAGTGCAAACGAGCATTATACAGGAATGGGCACAATGAATCTGTCGTAGAATCCACCAGAGTGTGCAGTTGCCAGTTTCTCCAGAACGTTTTGCACAACGGCGTAGGTCGAGTCATCAATCTGAATCAATTCATTTATGACTGGACCCCTGGACTATTGTAATCTTATCGAGACGTTATTGACAGCCGATGATCTCGTAGCCATCTAACTTCGTTCCCAACTGTCATCTCTGCGAAGTAAGAAACGACCGCTAGGAATGAAGTTTGACAATAACGGCTCGATAGTAGAACCCTACTCTAGAATGCTTTTTGCCAGATATGTTATCTCTCTTCACCGCAACCATGCAAAGTGTTGAAAGGGAAGTGAGAAAGGGAGCTCGTTTAGGTTCCTTTCCTTTTCATCTAAGGGATCAACAAGTGATCGCTCACCTCGAGCGGTTTCACTGGAGCGTTTGCGGGGCCGTGGTTGGGTGCGACCGATTCCTATAACGTAATTGATCAGGCCAAGGTCGTTTGCTATCATTTCATTCTCCTGAAGAGAAAGGAGTAAATGAGCAAATTGAAATTTATAGATTGAACGGGAACTGTTTGTTTCATCATTGCAACATTAGGCCGAGTCGTATGTAGGGTAGGCAAAAGAAGCGGATATGTTTTCTCATTCGTTTAATTCCCTCGATGCGGTTGTAGGTATCTCCGATATGGTGGCAACCGCTCAGAGTGAATCAGACGAACGAGAAAAACGCTTCTTTTTCCTTTCCCTGCCCTAGTCGTCTGTCGTAGTGATATTACAAACACATATACCATGGTTCCCATGTCCGTCCTCACCCATCCCGGGCAAACGGAGGCAACAGTAATGCCGTCCTTCTTCAAATCAGCAGCCAACGTCTTGGTCATCATATTCAGGGCGGCCTGAAGCATGCTTATGGGGGTGAAAAACAAACATGCCATGGACATATGCGCCTAACGATGAAATGGACAAATGAGCGAGAATGCGTGGCTATTTCATTAGTATGACGCAGTTATTTTTAGCTTGAAGAATTTAATAATTTCATTTCACGAAATGACGTTGGGATGAGCATATTCATAAAGCTGCTGTTTTTCACCTTGCTCATATTGTATGCCAGCGAGTGCCATCCTCCGTTGGATCCCTCGCAGCTCTGGATGGATCCCCACATCGTGGAGATGGAGACTACGGTCGCTGTGCTGCCAAACTTCACCGCAGATCGAAGGAGAGGAAGGCAGCTCTTCAAGATGCAATTTTTACAATCCCTTGTTGAGCTGCACTAGCTAACGTCGCGTGATTTGGTTCTATTTCGTCATTATGAACTATATATTCAAATGTCCTACACCAGCCGAAGCGTGCTAAATTTGGCGTCATTTTTCTCCGCCGCGGGGGTTGAATAATTTCCTCATAGACAACCGCTCGTCGGATAAGTATAACTGCACATTTACCGTTTTTGAACCCCTGAAGCGTACCTGTGTGACAATAATGGGGCTGGCAATGTCCGAGTCAAACTGCTCGTTCAGAGTCTGCGAAATATGTGTATAATTCAAGTGTGGTTGAAAAAACGAACTCTTCGGTCCACTGGGCCGTTGATGTCGTATTTGTTGAGTATTCCGGCATTGTTGAAAAGATAGTTGAGTCCCCCATCGCCCATGGCTTCGGACACCTGAATTATCGCATTGATGAGAAAGCCGTCCAATTGAGGTAAGTGACCAAACGAGACGAAAGGCTATTCTTTCAAGTTGCTTTAGCTTTGACCTTCTGAACAGCGTCCTGGATTGATCGCTCATCGCGCGTGTCCATCGTGATGATGTGCAACTTCGAGCTGCCGAGGGCTTGTAGATTCTGCAATAATCCACGTGGCTTCGTCGGCGATTAATTGTGTCGCTATATGTATGTACACTACTGGTAATAAGTGACTACTGGTAATAAGAATAAGTGGTAAATGGGCGAACCTGTATCTCGAGTGGCCGCTTCCCCATAAATGAGAGAAAGTTTATAGGGTTTTCAAAGCTTTGCCATTTTTTAGTCTGGGGTCCAAATCATCTGAAATTTTTATTGAATTTATTTCACCTCAGGAGTACTTCAAAACTACTTAGAACCGAATTTTATGTCGCTTCCCCATTGCAGGAAAAATCCGCAAAAATGACCCCTTTCTGCGATTTTTTGCACTTTTTCGACCGTCCTGCACAGGGGCAAAGGAGAAATGACTGTCTAAGTAGCTGATAATTATGATGGGGTAGTCGGACAACCATGGTGATTTTGACCATGACCCCGGGTATCATGGTGCGAAAAAAATTTTGTCAGGGATCAATATGGGGTTTACTTTTTTGAAGTGCCCACCACACCTGGTTATTGCACAATAACTTTGCATGCTCATTTTTTTCCGCTTCGGAACACTGGAGATTTTTGAAGGTTATGGTAAAAATCACCATGACCCGGGGTTCATGGTCAAAAAAAACGAAAAAATTTCGATTAAGAATCAGCATGGAGTATACCCATGCTTATTCTTGATCGAAATTTTTTCACTTTTTCGACCATGAAGGTCATGGTGATTTTGGCGATGACCTGCAAAAATTTCCAGTGTTCCGAAGGATAAAGAAATGACCATGCAAAGTTATTGTGCAATGATCATGAATGGTGTACTCTTCAAAAAAGTATATCCCATGTGGATCCTTGACAAAAATTTTTTTCGCACCATGATACCCATATCATGGTGATTTGGACCATGATACGGGTATCATGGTATAATAATTAAAAATAATTTTTTTTACAAAAACATTTCTAGAGGACGCGATAATGGAGCTATATTTATGTAGTGTTGGCTATGGCATTTCCCAGCCTTTGGCCATAAATGATCAACTTACGGTAGATCAGCCATCGCCGGCGTAGAAGTGTCCGACATTTGAGGGGGGCCCAAAAAACGGCCTCACCAGAATTTTGGATTTTTGTTGTATGAAGAGCTAGGCTCATGAAATTTTCATGGAAGTTGTCCGACTACCCCATCATAATTATCGGCTACTTAGGCAGTCATTTCTCCTTTGCCCCTGTGCAGGACGGTCGAAAAAGTGCAAAAAATCGCAAAAAGTGGTCATATTTGCGGATTTTTCCTGCAGTACGGAAGCGGCCTAAAATTCGGATCTAAGTTGTTTTGAAGTCCTCCTGGGGTGAAATAAATTCAGTAAAAATTTCAGATGATTTGGACCCCTCACGGCAAAAAGGCAATGTTTTGAAAACCCATATGAGACTCTCCGAGCCGTGGGGATGCGGCTACTCGAGATTCAGGGTCGCCCATTTCAGCATAAACGTGCCCTGTGGTCAGGTATTACCCAAAAAAATGTCATAGAGATTCGATAACTTTGAACAAAGTTATGGTCAAAATAAAAAGTGGCCCTTCACCTAGTCACAGTAGTGTATATCCCTGAACTGATGGCGCATCTGTTCATTTCACCAATATGGCGAAAATGCCCATAGCGCTCCCGTCTTTCTCTTCCCCCCCCCTCAATCACGGTCATTTGAGGCATCTGCATATCGTATTATTTCACCATTTCGGCACAAATGTATATCCTTCCGCTGTTTTTCGCCCTTAGTTCTTATATTATTTGCACGGCGGACTTATCGTTGCCTAATTGTGAAAATTGTGAAAAAAACAGTAATGCTACTCAGTGAAACATACTCAAAAAATCGTTCTGCGGTATCCAAGTGGCCTCTACGATGTTGTCGATTACTTCAGTTATTTTGTGCTCGGGCTTCTCATATTTCCATATAAATGTGACATCGGGGAACTTGCGGAACGTTTCTCTGAAAAAAACCTGTGACTAAAAATTTGATAATCGACATTTTACCACATGCATTTTAAAAGCATAACTCACTTAATGGTTTTCTTGTAGTCATCCGGCATCAAATGGCTCACGGCCACGGTTCCGAACGATAGGAGGACATTCTTCTCACGCCTGCTGAGAATCTCCGACCAAGTCTGAAAATCCATTTTTGAAACAAATGAAAAATGCCGAATAACCTCATTCGTTGGCTGGTGATCTGCAGAAATGCAGATTCCTCCGATTTCGATCATCTATGAGGAGGTTATCAATATTTTTTCGAGATAAATCCGTTTTGGAATAGTGGAAAAGGCTGCCGATGACAGCAAAGATTAGAGAAGCAGTGAAATGATTACCTTGTGAATTATAGGCCGAGGGAAGTCCATCAATGGCTCACCGTTCAGGAACCAAAGCGACGCGCCTTGCCACAGTTTCTGCAAATGATTCATCATGAAGTCACCGTTCAAGATAGAGTTGTACTTTTTTGGTGTTCAGTGCATGACAAACACATCAACCGCTCAGTACGACGAATATTTCTCATATGTAACATCTCAAAATATTTTGCGAAACACATTCAAATCGTGAGACACCTTGGAACCTGGACCCTGGAAAAACGCCTTGGAAAGAAATTCTGCAATAATGAGCTCGTTTTTGGTAGCAATTAAAATATTCGTCTAAAATGCTCACCACAACAGATGGAAAGTCCTCGCCCTTCGCTTGTCTGATCATCGTGTCCCATGGATTGAAAAATAATGGCCTAGCGACATAACCAAATAGTATGATGGATGTGTTCTTTGTTCTTTCACTGAACGACATTTTATCGCTGCCCCCGAGCGACCCTTAAATTATTTTTTACGATCAGGCTGCAGGTCAGATTTCTTTGTTCTTACCGACGAAAATTAAAAAAAAATTTTTGCTGTTGATTTTAAAATTTAGAAAAAAAGTATGTTTCAAAATGCTTGTCGTTCGAAAACAATGTCTGATATTAGGTTGAGTCATAAGTCTTGATACACTTTTGTTTCGTCTTCTGTATTTCCTTGCCTATTGATGTTAGCTCCTATCCGTCATAGCCACTAGCAGTGCTAGGAACCACTTCATAAAGCTATTACCAATACTCCTGGAATTAACACGCGGTCTGCCATAGAAGTGACATGGTCCTAGTACAGAAAAAGTTAAAAAATTTATAAAAATAAGCGGTAAAGTTTTTCAATAAGTATACTCGTAAAGAAAATTTTTGAAACTAACCTCATATTTTTAGCCATCGTATTTTCGAGGAAATCGATTTTTGTTGTTTTCATGAACCAGTTTTACGAGAAAAATCATACCATTTGCTCAAACTCCACGCCTCACGTCCAATTTTTTCTACAAATTTATTCGATGTATCTACTAACTATATTGCACGTAAGACCTAGCAGGACTTTTATATTTCAATACAGCATCAAAAAATGTCATTTTGCCATATGGTTATATTTCACATAATTGGATTTTAAAAATATAGCTTGTTCTAACACTGGTGCATTTTATTACAGATTCTTGTAACCCTTGAAATTCTGGTGATTGTGTTTCTGAGCGAGCGATCTCTCCACCCATACGATTCCAGACAAACTTCTTTCACAAAAGATTCTTGTTTTGATGTCCTCTTTCAATATTGGTACTAAAAATTGCCGAAAAATCGAGAAAAGTGGAAAATTACCCAAAAATCACTACCGATGACCTATATCTTTTAGTATCAATTATTTAAGAGTATTTTTTGAGAAAATTTATGGCGCCAAGATGAGCTTCTGAAATCAATTTTGAACCGAGTTATGATGAATAAAATGATTTTTCGGAAACATTTCGAAAAATAGACAATAGGTCATAACTCGGTTCAAAATTGATTTCAGAAGCTCATCTTGACGCCAAAAATTTTCTCAAAAAATAATCTTAAAGAATTAATACTAAAAGATATAGGTCATCGATAGCGATTTTTGGGTAATTTTCCACTGTTCTCGATTTTTCGGCAATGTCCAAAAACGGACTTTCAGTCACTGACATGACCCCCTCTTTTTAGTACCAATATTGAAAGAGGACATCGAAACAAGAAACTTTTGTGAAAGAAGTTTGTCTGGAATCGTATGGGTGAAGATATACAAAAGCTGAAATATCTGAAATATTTTGACAAATCGCCAAGATTCATAAAATCATAACTCCTTACGCACCGCTCGCTCAGAAACTCCAGAGAGCTCAAAATCACCAGAATTTCAAGGGCTACAAGAATCTGTGATAAAACAGACCAGGGTTAGAACAAACTATATTTTTAAAATCCAATTATTAACCCTTTGGCAAAATGACATTTTTTGATGCTATATTGAAATATTAAAGTTTTAAAACGGGAGCTTCAGTATGATTTTTCAAAGTGGTCGACTTGCGCGCTTTCGACCCCTCTTCCTATGCTTTACTGCGTCCAGCTCGGCGAGTAGAGCAACCTCGAAGGTGTCAACAGACAAAATGTAGCCAATTGAACTTCCGATACCTTTTTTCTCCTTGCTCAGTTCACAATATTCGCGGAGTTACGGTGGAAAGTTTCCACTGGAAACAGTGGGACCAGTCAAAAAACAATTTTAAACCTCAAGAAATGGTCAACGTGTAGTTATGGCATTGTGCTTCTTCCAGTTAACGGGTAATAGCAAGATTATTATAAAAACAAAAGTTGGACAGTTTACGGTTTGAAATACGACCACAGTAGGCAAAAACGCTGTTATGGCACGACTTTTTAACAAAATCCATGAATTTTTGGTGACAGATTTCACTATTTCCGCTGTAACTCCGCGAATATTGAGAACTGAGCGAGTTGAAAATTCGTTTTTATCGGAAGTTCAGTTGGCTACCTTTTCTTTGTTAACACCTTCGGGGCAGCTACTCGCTGAGCTAGGACGCACACAAGTAGAGAGGGGTCAAAAGCGCGAGTCGACAAACTTCGAAAATCACGCCGCCCCTCATTACTGCGTCTGAAGCTGGTGACTGTGGCAGCTAGTGAGGTATTATGTGGGGAGTCTATGATAATTATGGTACATCATCAATAGATAAGGAAATACAGAAGACGAAACAAAAGTGTATCAAGACTTATGACTCAACCTAATAATATGGTTTTCGTAAACGTTCTCCGCACTTATTGGATTTCAAGAGTGCGATAGGCTTCTCTTGAACAAAATTTTACAGGGCACGTAGCTGGGAAATGACGGCAGTCCATTGAGAAAGAAGGATCCTTCTAATACGGATGTTGACAGTGTGCACGCAGTACTCTTGATGCCCAGTTCATGGAAAATGGCTGAAATTATAAAGTAAATAATAAGACTCTTAAATTAATTTTAAAATTTAAAATATAAAACTGGAATACTCCACAGTGGTCCATGGGCTCCGACATGGCAGCGTCAAACTTCTCTTTTCTTAGCATGTCCATCAACTCCTTGTTGGCCAAGGTATCTGCAGATTATTTATTATATATTTTTTATCTTTCAAATAAAAATTAAAACGAATACTTACAACTGCATTGTATTCGCGTCACCTCGAGCATCATTCTAATTGTCTGAAAATCATTTCACTTTTACACCTCAAATTGTTTGCACCTGGGAGTGCACTAACAAGTTGCTGCTCGACCACACATTAGCGAAGATTTCGTCCCTGCAAATAGTATTTTCCTGATATTTTACAAAGCAACAAACATTAGCTATTTCAAATTTCGAAAAAAAAACTTCTGGTTCGCGATCCCTGCACTAACCTGGTCATTTTCTCGTACTCCATAGATTCCGCGCTTTGCGGTCCCCAAATAATCTGAAAACGAGCGATAAGGCGTAGATGTGCATAAACAGCTAACGTTTCCTTTCGTCTTGAACGTTGGCAGCCACTGAGAGTCGATAATAGGCGAGAACAACGTCTAAACGATCCTTCTCTCTCGTACAAACAGCATGTATATCGCACAAAGAAATTTCGCACCGTAGTTGATCCATAATGAGATTTGAACAAATATTAGGTTGAATCATATATTTCATAGTATTTTTTTAAAGAATTCGCCCTCGAGTTTGAGAAATTCTCTTGTTCTGAAATTTGTGTTAGTGGACTGCCTAGGGAACTACTTTCTACGAAGCTGTTTTGAATTGATGAGCTCGCTGTTTGCGGAATACAGGGTGAAAAACATCAAAAATATTGAAACTTTGAACTACAACCTACGGATTTCTTATTTATTCCCGCGACCTTAGATGAATTCTATGAACCAATTTGTGGTTGCTATGAGAGATGATGACAATAGGTACCATATCTATTTTTGGTTTAGCACTTGCTTACAATACCAGTGAGAAATGGCGCTGGAAACGAGGCTGGTCACAATGGTGGTCCGCATGCTCACTGATTTGCTACTCAAGGTAGCGCAGAGGGATTTTGATTTTAACATGCTAGTAATTTTCTGTGTTTGGTGTATTACCAGTGTTCTGAGATCAGAAGCGAATTCCCGGCAGGAAAAATCATTACCTTTTGACCAACTATTATTCATAACACTCAGTCGGCTACATTTCCGAACTTTCGATAAAAAGGTAAAGGTAAAGGTTCTACCACGTCAAGCGATAACGCTAGGTGGGGCCCACCGGTAAGGCCGGCTGCTGGAAGGACTACGTAACCCTGCTTGTCCAAAGTGCCTCTGGGTACGTTACCTTTCGTAACCGTAGTTACTACCAATCTACCGCCCCGGAGGGATGGAAGGCTTGGTTGGACCGGGCAGGGATCGAACTCGTGACCCTTCGAATGACAAGCAGCGCCTTACACCACTCGGCCATGCCGCCCGCCACCCCAATCTCCGGCAGTTGCATCCACCGGATATGCAACACCCAAGTGACAAAAACGAAGAATGACATAGGGTTGGTGGTTGGGGGCGGTGAAGGGAGTGCCGGCCACCCCATCTCCGACCACTCGCCAGCATCCGGATATGCCACAGCCAAGTGACAAAACCGAAGCATGACATAGGGTTGGTGGTCGGGGGTGGTGAAGGGAGTGCCGGCCACCCCATCTCCGACCACTCGCCAGCATCCGGATA
>JACMIF010003065.1:0-13640 GCA_014805445.1 Diplogasteroides magnus
GGGTCGGACTGCAGGGCCCCCCTGGGCATCCAACATACCCCCGCCCCCACCCCCCCCCCCCCCCCCGCCCCTTGACCCCCCCTACCCCCCCTCACCCACCCCAACTCCCCCTGCACCCCCCCCCCCCCCGCCTCTTCCTCGTGCTTGGTTACGGTAGCTGGCTACTTCCAGCCAAGACCGCAGAGAAGAGTGCCTAGTTGGGAACGCATTGTAGAATTTCTAGCCCCCCCCCTCCCCAATCTCGTCGGAGCGGTGGTCTCTCATTTGATAGATGACCGCTAGGAAGAGATTGGGAGATTCGAAATTCCGTAGTGCGTTCCCCAGTGTCTAGTCCCTTGCTTTCACTTCCCCACGCGTTAGGCATACTGTATCCGAGATAAATTCCAGTCGAGACCCGAGATCATTCAGATATGGCAACATATGTCGACTTCTCTTCATTCTTTGAGACTCAACCGGCCGCGGCTTGGGGAAATTACTGTAAGTGAACAGCTTATTGATTGATCCAACCTTATCTTTTCTCGCTTCCACTCTAACGCTAAAACAAATCTCACACAATCAGTAGGGATGTTGTTTTTGCCCGTTTTCCGATCGATTGCTGGAATAGTGACAGTAAAGAGAGTAGACTGTAACTAGATTGGCATCTACCGTAACCCTACCTACTGTAACCCTTTGCAGCCCTGATGCCACCATCGATCGATGCTGCGGCTGCATACATGTACCCATTCGCTCAGCAGCCATGGCCGCAGACCACGATCACGGCGACTCCTGCAGCGATCAACGTGAGAATCTTCTTCACTTACAGTATACTCGACCCCCCCCCCCTCACCCGATCATTAATCTGACCCAACGATGTCTCCTTCTTGGAATCACAACGTTATCTTTTATCCACAGTATCATATTCGATAGAGCAGATTCATGATCTGACAGTCTGGAATTCATGAATGGACATTTATGCCGTAGTACTGAAACAGATAGTTATACCGAAAATTGATATCACATCACTCCATCTTCACTCACAGGCCCTTAGATCAGTTATGTTTATAACATATTGCGTGTCAGCAATCTGTCAGCTGCAATCGAAAAGTACTGACAGAGATCCATAGTATGACCAAATGATCGCTCCATCGGTCTACCGTAACCTACCGTAAGCCCCTTGCAGCAGCAGTCCTCGGTATTCATTACCCCCGACTCGAACGACAGGAAATCGCCTGTCTCGGTAATCACCAATTCAAACATCACCTACCAGTCGACACCCGCCGCCCGACCCGGTGAGATGTTTGACCCGATTGAACTGGTTACTGTATCTGCCCGATTGAACTATCAGAGGGAGTACTGTAGACCCCACCGTATGCATGTAATTTCAGGGGCCGATCTCTACAGAAGTGACAGCTCGCAAGCGATGAAGAGGAGCGCACAGGGTTGGTTTCTCATACTTTTTTTCGATAGAAAAGCGAACGTCGATCGATTTAGTAATCATGGTTCTTATTTGTTTTGCTAAAGTGCAAATTTAGTGGGGATCGGTCACAAATCATAGCATGAGAGATTAAAATTTGATTTATTTTCCAGATTCCGACACTGAAATGGAAGCAAAGAAGCCTAAGCTCGATCAGGACTTCACATTCGCACAGCAGAATGTCCCATACGACATGCAGCAGGGATTCTCACAACAAGTCTTCTGTCAAGTAAGCAGTTTGACCCGATTAAACTCTGCGATTACGGTAGTGAGATGTGGGGTAGAATGAAATCTGACCTAATTGAACTCCAGATTACAGTAATCCTGTTCAGGTGCAAGGCAGACTGTGTGTGGTCGGCAATCCTCGCTCTTATGAAGTGACCATGGCTGAAGTATTGAGAAGAGTATCGGAACCCGAGTGCCTCAACAAGAGCACACTGGGACCACTCCTCAGGAGGTACGGTACTTCTACAGTAAGCCTTGTATGGGAGTCCATCTTCTAAAAACTCTGTTAGGACATGAAGAACCTGTAGTTAAAATATCAATCACGCACATGTTTTGTTGCCACGTCACTTTATGTTTCACGAAGCCGTTATATGCATGTTCACACGAACATGCTTAATTAACGGTATGGATTTCTTTCAAATCAATCAATACCTAAATACCATAACCCTATAGTCAGTTATCTGCCGTAACCCTGTCAGAAGTCTCCTGTTTCAGGGGCAAAGTCAAGGGCTGCGGAGATGAGCTGCAGAAGCTGCTATCCGTCAGAGGACTGGGACTGAACAACGGACAGAAGAAGAAACTGCCCGTCTGCACACTTACTGCGTTTACTGAAGGTAGTCAAAACTAATTTGCTAGATAGATTAAGTGGATACTAAATTTGTCAGATATTGTAAAGGCAATTCTTTATTAGACATTATCAGAGACACTCAATTGATCAATTTTATGCAGTGCCTGAAACACATTTCGCTCTGCATCTACGAAACGAATCTATCAATACCAAGCTACCGTAATCCCCGTTCTTCCCTTCAGGAGAGGCTTTCGAGTTCGGAATGGACAATCGGGAGAAGAGCATGCGATTCCCTGCAGAGAACATTGCCCGTGTGACTCTACAAGGAATGCCCCAAGGATCCGTGGACCATAGAATTTTAGATGCCTACAACACAGTGTCTGTCATATTTCCTTCATTTTTTGGCATTTTTACACAAAATAAAGGTTCAGGAAGCGCCTCAGCACCACGCATCGCTCGCGTTTTCAGGCTTATTTTATTCTTTTTTTCTAATTAGAAAAATGCTTAGCACTGCTAAAAATTAAATTTAGAAATTGAATTGGCAATTTTAGGCTAATTATGGACGAGATGCTCGCGCTGCAGCAAGAATGGTGTAGAGACGAGAGGGATGTGGAAAGGATGATGACAACTCCACTCAGGTCGGGAAATCAATCAATCAGTTTGACATTAGCGCCATCATAGTGAAATATACAAAAACATTAGTTGGCCAGTAAGGCATAATTGCCCATGACATTCGCATTTTATTATGCTATGAAGTAATCTATGGCCATTTCTCATTGAGACACAACACATCTGTGTTATGTTTCATTGGCGGAATATTAGTGTTCACAACAGTCATCGCTAATTGGTGAACAACACTCATTACTGTTAGCTAGGAAATATTTTACAGGGACTTTGATCAGCAAAAATTACCTAGACGCATTATCATTTGTTAAGGAAATACTTTGCAGAGATCTCGTCCTCGTTTCGCACGGTCTTGGTCCCGTGGAGTGGAGGACGTATATTGAAGTGCTCAGAAGATTCGCCCTCGCTGTCAAGAAGGTCCTGGACGAACATTTTATGCGACAACAGCACATCGGCACATTCATCTTCCCTGAACAGGTGAGCTGAAAGCGGCGCAGAGATAACAGGGTCAACTAGTAATCGCAAGGTCTCGAGTTCGATGCCCGCCGATGCACAAGAAGGTGTGGTGCAGTGGTTGTGGGTCTGCTGAGCATAAATGGAGTATAGGGTTCGATTCCTCTGTGAGACCTGGTTTTTACAGCCGATCGCGATCCCCCAGCCAGAAGAGGCCAAAGACGATTCGTATCAGCTGCCTCAGGTGGATCAGGACAAGGAGACGAGGACTTTCTGCGAAGTATGAGAATCGAATAGATCGAGACGATGGGAAGTGCATGTATCAGAACAGATAGATACCAGAGATTCTAAATCGGTGGATTTGTCGTCATCTTTTCCGCAGAGCGGTTGTCTCACCTCCTGATAGACAACATCGCTCCGGAGAAGAATGACGACAAATTTACCGATTTGGAATCTCTGAAAAATACCTCCCATCCGAGGGCCGCTTTTCTCTGACTTAATTACGCGTAAAAGGTTTCTGCAAGCAGTTTGAAGAAAGTATTTGTTTCCCGAAGGTCGATTCTTAGAGATAAGATATGAGAGAGGGACAAGCACAAAAGCATTTGTATTCATACTCATATATGGGTGGTTTTTTTTAACATTAGGCGATAGCTTGATATCGTCTGAAGGAAGTACCGTGCAGTTATGAACACTTGCTGAAACATAACTTTATTTCCTCAAGTCCAAAGTTCAAGCAGATTACCACAACTTTATTCAGCTATCTGTTCTTGATGAAACCTAACCCATCCTGCTTCCAGGTGCCCGGCCGCCTCTCCCTCACCAACAGAAAGTACAACATCTCGGTGGCCGAGGTGAAGAGGCGCATTCAGTGTCCCGAATCCCTCAACGGCTCCATTCTCGGCGCTATCCTCCGCAAGTATGTCATTTCGCTTTTGAAAAGTCTAATTTTCGCGCCAAAAATTCACATTCCTGATTCAGGGGCAAGACCAAGGATAACGGAAATGCGCTCAGGGAAGAGCTGCACAAGTGCGAGATTGACTTGCCCATTGGAAGGAGAAAGGCGACCCAAACCACGACTTTCACTGCCTTAGCAGAAGGTACGGTAGATCCGTGATTTAGCATAACACGGATGGATGTTTCTGTCATTTGGTAAATCTCACATTTCAGAGGAAGCGGTGATCATGGCGAGGGACATGAAGTCGATCATTCAGAGGCACTTTCCCACGGATACGGTAAGTCAATGGGGTCAAACATCATTCTACAACGCAGGGACATTTGGTCAACTGGGTCAAACTCCTGACTTCAGTGGGTCAAATTTATGATTGTTTAGATCGCCAACGAGCTCAACAGACGATCGAGGTATCACGACTCCATGAGCAAATTGGCTGAAAGGAGAATCAAGTTGGAATCGGTGGTGTAAGTTTCATCCCGACTATAAGAGGATCTGGAATTGAATTCACACGATGTTTGAGCTCCTCTAACGTTACTTAAAATATTGCATAATACGTTCGCATAGATATTTATCCTGTATATTAGTTTCGCACCTAAGAAGAGCAAAAGTTCTAAATACAGTATCTTCACCAACTATCAATCGATTCCTTGATTCAGAAAGGTGATCGTCATGCTGAGATCATTCCTTGAAGCCAACCCAATCCCGGTGTCGGATAGAATCCCTGAAGTACGGTATTGATTGGCAATATACTGCATTCATTTATTGATTACGGTATCGTTCGCTTTCAGATTCGGTCACGATATCACGCTATCATGGAACCTTTCGCCTTGATGACTCACGGCTACGGACCCGATGAGGTGAGTTCAAACTACGAAAGATCAAAGAACAAAGTACGAGAGATCAAAGATTAAAGTATGCTTTGCAGACACTAAACTGGCTGGATGCAACGGAGGACATTGTGAAGAGGGCTCTGTCACTACTACCTGTTTCCACATACTAGATTGTTTTCTGGTCCGTTCTGACCGGAAAAGCTTTTCTTGGACGGGGAAAGCAGCACCCAGAGTAGTGTTTAGAAAGGTTGATTCGATCCCTATTGATTCGTTCCCTAAAGTGCTTACGATATGTGTACAGTATACATACCGTATCCAATTCCCATTTCACTACTGATAAGAATAGGGATCAAATCATCGAAACCAATAGTGATTGCATTATACTGTACGCATTTCAGTGAATTTATCAAACCGGTTAGGGACTCTTGTGAAGAAAATGACTCCCTGTGATAGAATACCACAGGCAGTGATAATTTTAAAGTGATTACAATCATGTTGATTTGCTATGTACGGTCAGGTCATCGTTCACAATCAGATTTCTCTGCTCTCTTTCTTACAAAGCTGCGTCCTCTCACCAAAGTCTGATCGACAACATGACCGTGCATGCCTTCCTCGATCCTGTGAATTTATATCAACTCTATGCATAGGTACTATAGTCTATAGTCTAAAGAGACCAGAGTATCTATATCTAGTTCCTTTGATGTTTTGTCAATATCTGTATTTATTTGTAATGATCATGTAGTGTGTATAGTAGGTACATGTGTGTTTCTTTAGATATTTAAAGTCTGATATTCGTTTCCGAGCATTGATTCTGCAGAGCAAAAAACATAAAATTTTATTCGAAGCAAATGTCATTTGCATTCCACAAAGCAATGAATTTATTAGTAGAGAATAGGGGTTCTAAATCAGTAAATTTTCTTTTATTCTTCTCCGCAGCGTCGTTGTCTGTCAAAGAGCGAGACAACCGCGCTCAGGAGAAGAATGATGACAAAATTACCGATTTAGAACCACTGTTATTGAATCATGTGGGTGAAAGACAAGAGAGCCGTGAAGATGAAATAAACCATTGAATCGCGCGTTGTTGACGCATTTCTCCATTTCTCCATTGTGTCGCAAACGCCAATGGCGCAGTTGTCTTCCATCGAAGCCTACAGTTGAGCTTCGTTTCGATCTCGTGGGATTGGGATCAAAACAGTCATTTTGTCGACTTCTCTTTCGCAGAATATCTATGGAGCGGCTATCTTTACGTTCGATAGAGAACCGCTCCGAATGGATTAGACGAATGAGAAATGCACTTTACTACCATTTTTGAAATCCTGGCCGCAATTGACTAGCATTGACTGTTCGGGTTAAAGACAACCGAGACATGGACTTTTGCGCCGTATTGGTAAAGTGGGTCGTTTTCGTCATTATCACGGCGCAGCTGTCCACTTCACCGTTATCTCACAAATCGAGATTGAGCTCTTGTCTTTTACCCTCTCATTCCTCCATGTAACAAAACCCGCATGAATGTGTCCATCCAATAAATCACGCTCATAAAAAGAGCGAGTTGCCCAACATAATTGCATGTTGCAACCAGATTACCACTCATTCACTGTCTACAAATGTTAGTTAATCGTGTTACTGGTCTAAGAGTAAGGGGCTCGAGTGAACAAGACATTAAATGACCTTCTCTTAGCCGACCCTATTCTCTTGCAATGCCATCAAGCCTTATTACATCAATGCAAAAACAGTCGGCTTGCGTCCTTCATCCATACGATTACTCACAACTATGATGGTTACTTCCTAGTAAACTCCTACCTCAGCCCGAAGCCGAAATGTTCTCACTGTCACTTCGCCATATTTCGGCAATCTGGCTCGCCTGTTCCGTCTCGACTACCGTAATCACTCTGACGGTAACGATCGGCTGTAAATTTCCAGTCAAGACCATTTTTCAGATGTATGTGATCATGCGGATGGAACTGGACGAATTCGACGCAGAGGCAGCACGAGCACTGGATGAAGCGTCTGTGAGAATATTTTGTCCCGATATTTTCCTTTCTTTCCGACTGATTCATATTCAAGAAATTCGTTAATAATATTGAAGGCGTTCTAAATAAACGCCCATAATAAGCTGACCGGATTGGAAGATTTCCGAGTTTTCCACTTTGTACAGTGTTACGAAACATATAGTTATATAGTTTCGGCTTTGAAAAGGAAAAAAATAGAATCGCCCAACTAGGGTTTCTAAAAAGGTAGAAAAGTGCGTTTATCATTCGTCTATTCCTCTCGGAGCGGATATCTCTCGCTCGCAGAGACAACCCACTCGATGGGATTCGACGGATGAGAAAGGCTCTTTACTACCGTTTTAGAACCCCTGTTAAATATCAACCGTTTATATTATTCAGGTGTCCACTGACCAGGCCAAATCAGAGCTCGTCCGACATCGAAGAAGCACGTTCACCGCTCCAAGACAATGCAGTTTGTGTTCTGTTTTACAACTCGAGACGTGCAATTGCAATTAGAAACAAGAAAGTTCCGATTATATTTCCACTGTCCTCCCCAATTTCCACTGCTAAAGAGTTCCGTTGTTTATCACAAAAAAATTGTTTGGACAAATTTCAAATTCCACAATTTCAGTATGCGACAAAATGCCGAGAGAGTCGTGTCCCGGTGGTCCTCCCGGTCCACGAGGAAGACCCGGTCGACCAGGACAAATCATGGGTCAGATTCATGACTAGTAGGGGTTCAAAATCGGAAAATTTGTAGTCATTCTTCTCCGCTGTGCGGCGCCTCATTCCCTTATAGGGCAACTGCACGGAGGAGAAGAGTGACGATAAATTTACCGATTTTGAACCTCTGATGACTAGTTGTTTGAAACAGCATTATAATGTAGTCGTGGTAGTTGAATATCTATATCATCTGAAAGGACATATGAACCAGTTGCGTGAATATAGCCATATGAGTTAACTTGCAGTTCCCAAGCAGAAGCGACCGCAGGGTCCACAAGTGGTCAGAGGCCCTCCGGGACCGAGAGGAGCACCGGGAAGGGCCGGGAAGAGCATTGTGCGTATACCAATAATTTTGGTTCCTGATTTGAAGATTAGCCTGGTTCTGTGGTACTTCTCCGTTTTGAAGAAAGTTCCGAGTTGAAGCATTTCATTGAGATTGATATGAAATTCAAGCAAGTCATAAATTCAAGGAAAAACAAAAGAGGGCGATTTTCTCTTCCAAATGAAGTTTTAAAAACCACATTAACACGACGTCATCCGCCCAGACAAAACGCAATATATTTGCAATCTTCCCTACTGAATACCAACAGATTTGTTTTACAGTCCAGTAAACAGTAGCAATAGCGAGAGCTTTGTAAGTCAATGGAATCGGATCCTAGAACGTTGCATTCACAGATAAACGTCTTACCTCTGAGCTAAGGTGTGTCTTTCAGCAACTGACCGTGTCTGGAGCCCCAGGACGACCAGGACCACCGGGACACTTTGGTCCACCAGGTTGAGTCTTTTACAGTAACAATTTGGAGCAACTACAGTATCCTATCCAATCAATCCCAACGGGACCATCACCATTCGAGTTACTGTAGCTCACAGGACCACAGTTCCAGACTACTATTGTTACTGCATAGTGTTCGACTAGACTATAGACTAGTGTTCCAGACTAGAATAGTGTTCCAGGTCCCCCAGGCCAGCCTGGTCCACCCGGAATGCCAGGAGAACCCGGTTACAGATACATTTACGGGCCACCATCGCCAGGTATCGAGCATCCTTTTTTTCGGAATCCACAAATGCGTCGTTACAATGTTGTTTTCTCGCATTTTTTTCCTTTTCCGCACATTTGGAAGAGAGGGAAAGGGAAATGAGGACATTTCACAATTAGGCAACGGAAGTACGATCTGATGACCAGACCATTTATCGATTGATTTCAGGACCGCCGGGATTTCCCGGTAAACATGGGCCACCAGGAGAAAAAGGCACGGAGGGTTTCACTGGACCACAAGGTGGCTATTGGCAAGATGATGGAAATTCTTGCATTCAATGCTCAAGTTATGACGAACGAGAATTGCAATGCATCAAATATGTTTAGGTCCACCAGGCCACATGGGACCACCGGGTGCGAAGGGACCGAGGGGACAGGCAGGAGTACCCGGAACTGTGAGTATTCAGAGGATCAGGGGCAATTGAGTCGTGGTCATTTGCGCCTATATTTGCGCCTTCACATGGCTCAGTTGCCTTTGTGAGTCGAACACCAGGTGCGACTAATAAAGTTATGTTTCACCATGGCCATAAATATCGAATGATTTTCTACTATGGATACCGGAGCTATTCCCTACATTTAAAAATAACAAATTAAAAACTGAAAAAAATCATTGTGGAGCAGATGATTATGGCATTGGGGATACTTTTCAGAGAAATAAGTCTTATATCATAACTATGACGCTGACAAAGCTTTTCAAATGGTAGCGGAGATAACCCGGGAGTGAGGAACCACAATGAGTAACATTGCGTTCATTCTGCACTAGACTGTGACAGCCTATCCATTCCTTACTAATCAATAACTCCCTTGGATACTGTGGTTCTTTCCAGCAAGGACCTCCAGGCGTTCCCGGAATGGGCGGTCAGTACTGTCCGTGTGTGCGACCTAGTGGAGGAGAATATCAGGTATGCATTAGAAAGGTTTAATAAGATGAACGATATATGTTTCACCGCGTGCTTATAATCTCGTATTAGATGAAGAACATAATTTAAAGGTCATATTTCGGGGATTGCAAATAAGAGTTCAATTGACTGACAATGAGATGAGGGAATGTTTCCATACCTAACCAGACAGTTTGTCAACGACAGCAAACAGGACTTCCAAATTCAAACTCGATAAGAGAGGCAGTTTGGACGATGAGAGAGCAAAGCACATTGAGTGCGTATTTAATTTTGGAAAATATCAACGTCTTTTTGTGTTCAATTGCCTTACCTCCACAATTGTGAGAATGATCCAAATTGAATTATGTTTCAACTCATAGATAAGTTTCCTTCTTGCGATTTCCTCAGTCAGTAATGACGATAAATCAAATTCAATCATAACAACTAATAGTAGCACAATAACACCTTCATCAATTGAAATCCACTCATGTTTCATGATTCATTTATAGTCTGGCCCGGTTGTTTGGATCAGTGCACCGGCATTATTCGTGAGACATTCAATAACTTTATGAACAGCAAAGTAAACAATGGACATTTGCGCCATAATGGCAAAATTGGCACTTGCATCTTGATGATGGGTCGTTATTTATGACGTCAACTATAGCGCATCCGTCCATTTCAGCATTATGGCTCAAAAGTTCATGATTAACTTTCTCTCATCAAATCGGCCCTCATTTTCAGGGACAACAACCGGCGCCCGCGCCACCCAACCGAGGGGGATACGGTCCCTCTGCCTCACCACCTGTACAAGGTTACGGTAACTCTAACCCGAGTGTAGGAGGCTACAGTAACGCTGAAGTTCCTGCACAAGGATGCGGACAGCCCAACCCTCCTCCGGTCCAGGGTGGAGGATACGGTATCCCGGGAGCGCCATCTCCTGGCCAGAACCCCGGAGGATACGGTGACCCGAATCCGGTTCCGGCACCTGGCTACAGTACCAACGTTCCTTCTCCTGGAGGGCCGAGGGGCTACGGTAGCTTCAGTAGTCATCCCGTCTCGCCCGTTCTCATGGTCTATTCTACCGGTTCGATCATTCCTTATTTTTGACAATTTCTTTAATTATTCCAGCCACCAAATTCCCGGAGTTAATTGACATGAGCGATGAAGAATATCCAGAAGAGTCGTAAAATGGCAGTATGAACTAGGAAAAGATGTCATTAAAATACAATTTATTCTTTATAATCTCGAGTATGTCAATGTTTCGCTCAAATAAAACTTATTTTTGGGTACAACAGTGGGAACACAAGTATTGCCGCGTGTAATGAAAGCGATCGCATACAGAAATCTTCTCTAGCCTTAGCGAATCGTCAACCGCAACGCGTCACTGCACGCGTCGCGATTGAGGCTCGAAAAGGGGAGAAGCTCACAATCACAGAATATGATAGGCTAGCCAAGTTATCGAGAAAGGATATTTCAGAAATGATTTTTAAAAAGGATTTTGGAAAGGAATAGGTGAATATACTCGAGGAGGCACTCGGTTTTGCGAAAGGCACTAGTTCTGACTCCATTCGTTTGAAAAAGGAGGAGCAAATGGGGAGCCAATCAATCGATATTCAATCAATAAGCGATTTGGAAAGTGAATGGGATTACCAGAGATTATCACAACAGGCTAGGCAGATCGACTAGCAATAAGAATGCATTTCTAGTGTTCACGATCTGTGCGCGACTTTTACCGTGCAAGTGCATATACTCTTCACGAACCATACATACAGAGGAAAAAAGTGTCACATATGGGAATTCTAACTTCTCCCTCTTTTTCGAGTCAATTTCATAGGACAATGCTTAGAAGTAGGGTTCCCTTATCAATTCATTTACTGCATTTGTCACTGTTTAATATCCGCGGAGCGGTTGACTCTTCATGAGATAGAAAACTTCTCCGCGGTGGTTAGAGAAATGACAAATGCAGTAAACGAAGTGATAAGGGAACCCTACTTAGAAGAGAAAACTGAAGTTAGAATTGTCTTATGTGACACCCTGATACAACGCTTATACATATAATACAAGTATAGATCCCTGATATAAATGCACTATTCACAAATGATACAAAGTGGATGAATCAACTACAGTAGACGGTCACATATGGTTCAATGGGTCAGATGGAGGGTCAAACATACGCGTGGAGGTAGGTGACCGCACGTGCAGCCGCGACGCGAACGTTGACGTCGTCTGGGTCCTTGAGCAGCAGAACGAGACCTGGAAGAGATATGTTTCACCGTGTGTACAAGAATTCAGGAGTGCATTGAACTATGGTTTGATCGAGCATTTGTTCCTTAAGATAACGATAGATATTACAATGACTCAGAAATAAGTCTGAAAGTACTCATCTTTCTTTCAGTTTGATTTTGTTTCAGTGGATAGAAAGTGGGTAATAGAACTCATTATGAACTTATTGTTCCATTGTCAATAATAATCCAGTTATGATCTTACTTGCAATCGGGGAAACCCCATTAATACATCGTAAATCTGTTGAGGAAAGCACGATTATTAGTGATGATTGGATGGGATGGTGCTGTGAGAAAAGATCCTGGTGGAGCGAAAGTTAAGAATTACGAGAAAAAAAAGAAAAAAAAGTCCAGGAAATCGACAAAAGCAGCACAATTATGTTTCACTGCATGGTTTTAGGGTTGGCAAATTTCGAATGTTGTTTTTATCAATCATAATCCATCAAAAATACAATATATTGTGTGGCTGTCAATAACTTTAGTGCAATTGTCATTCGTGTGATCTCCGCAGAGCTGTTGTTTCTCTCATGTGATAGACAATCGCTCCGCGGAGATCAGTCGAATGACAATTGCACTAAGTTAATGATAGCGACACTAGGGTATCGCGTACGGGAACGAGAACGAGAGTCTCGCATGAAAATGAATGACACCGCGTGGTCTCGCGAGACTGAATGAAATGAACGGAGAAGGGTGCGAGAATCTCGCAGCGATGCGAGACTCTCGCGAGACCACTTGGATCGCGAAGTGCATTCCTTTTGTCTTATTCATTGCCGAGCGGTTGTCTATCAGATGCGAGAGACAACCGCTCGAAAATGAATCAGAGAAAAGGAATGCATTCCGTGATCCGAGTGATGCGAGACCACTGCGAGAACGAGATTCTCGCTTCATTTACATTGCATACAGCGTTCTCGCGAGACTCATTCTGGACCGCGCCGGTCTCGCATGCGGAGAAGTGACTGAATGCGACACCCTAAGCGACACCCTATTGTGTAGTCTTATGAAGTGTTTGCAATAATGATTGTCGCCATCATGGTTGCACAACATTGGCCTGTGTTCACTCCATTCACCCCAATCTTTCCTCGCTCTTTGATATTCCCGACAGTTACCGTATCCTCAACCCCCCAGGCCACATGGAGACGGAGAAGACTAGATAGAGTGGGCAGGTCTCGGATCACAGCATAAAAGGGTATGAAAGAGGGATAAGAAGATGTGAGGAGGCAGACCCTTAAGGTAGATTGGGTAATGGGACAACAGAAAGACAGTCAATCAATGTGTCACCCCGGCGGATATTCCACCATGGAAGAAAAAGAGGGACAAGATCCGGGGATCGGGGACCAATTCTTAACTGCAATATGCAAAGATCAGAAAAAATCTGAAACCCGCATCATTTCTGTAGCCAAGAAACTAGAAAGATGTGTTAGACTGTAAGTATCAATTCTCGTGTTGCAATTGGTATTCCAACAGAAAAAAATAAAAGGGACTAAGGCTTAAGGCGCATTGTGAAATGCAATTGAGGGAAAAATTCCTACTATTCCGAACAACGGCAATGTTGCGAAGTTGCAGCGCCGATTCGGGCGGGGACGGGGTGGGGGTGTTGTCTGGTGGGGGGGGTGGGGGGGGGGGGGGTG
>JACMIF010003066.1:0-15743 GCA_014805445.1 Diplogasteroides magnus
GATCTATATCCGACCCCTCAGGGATGACCTACTTCCGGTTTATCCCGGATTTCAAAAAGATCACAATTCGATTCCTAACTCTTCATTTAGCCTAGAACACACTTGATCTGACTGAAATATGCTATGGTTGAGCCACAATATCGCCGGGAACAAAAAAATCACACGTTTGTGGTCCCTATCTATAGGATGAAAGGCATTTGTGATAGACGGGACAGTCAATTATAATTCCCTGAGTTTAACAACCTCCATTCAGTTGTCTGGCGAACGGAGGCGTGGACGAATTCTACAAGGGAGAGCAACTTTACGCAGCGGGAATGGTGAACAAGGCTATGCAGATCGGTGGGGATTATCGATCGATTGCAAAATTAAAGGAAAACTTTTAAGGTTATCACCTGTCGGCAGTTGTGACGTCATCGCCTTTGTCCTTCTCCCAGCCGTACTCTCGACGGGAGACGAATGATCAATTGGACATGTCGGGCGCGATGAGACGAGTGGCTGCGGGTGGAGTGACTACATCAGAAGATGTCAAGACGTACAGTGTATCACTCAGGGTCGACAGGTTGGTCATTTAGCTGGGAATTATGGTAGAATTATCGATTACGAAAGCTTATGAAGGGCATTAGCAGGGCTTGCGTGAATGATTCGTGCCCCATGGGGTTGTGGATTGTACTTGCAATTAGAGGCGTAAGCAAGACAGGAGTCGAGCCGGGGCATATGATTTCATCACTATCAGAATAATGCCAAACTTTTGCAGATGTCGCGTTGTGTGGTGCGAGTGTTCATGTTCCGTGAGAGCGTGGTGCTCTCACATGGTTGCCCTATGCCTCTACCGACTGCACCAACCGCAAAAGGTACGGTATCCAATACTTGTTTGTTCTTTTTCAAATAAAAAAAAATTTGTTGTTGTATGTAATGGAGGACTTTAATTATGCAAAAATTGACATCTTTTCTAACCTTTCTCACATTATTAAGGTTGAATTCCGCGTGACCATTTGGGATTCGATCAACGAACTGGGCAACACGCAACTGAAGAAGTTTGCACAGTATCTAGTGAACGATCTCCCCCGACAGTATCTGCCACTCGCACAGAGACTGTTGGACTCACTCAGGGACCCCACAAGCAGCATATTCCACTCTAAAGGTGAGGCCGTCATGTCCAGAATTGGTTACCCCATTGGTACCCATACTGGTCGACATTTTTCCTTTGCGATACTTCCCCCAAAAGAAAATGACGTATTTTTGCGGTTTCGCCTTATTTTGCCTTTTTCGAAATTGCCCCTGGTAAATACAAGTCCATGCTCACCACTGATCTTTTAATTGCGGGTGCTTTGAGAGTATTGATAATTGGATATGTTGAATATAATGTATACGGTATACAGTATACTAATAATTTACTCTCTCTCAGGCGCGCCCGATCCAACAGACGGAGTTCACGAAGCCGTTGCACTGTGGAGTGTGGAGCAGCAGCAGTTGCATGAGAGCATATCCAAGACGCTCTATCGATTCTGCCAGCCGAGTCCCACAGTCCATTGGTAACTACCGTAACCTACAGTAAGCCAATCAATAAATTACAGTGATGTCCAATTCCTGTCCTCCACACAGCCTGCCATCGCCTCAGAATGGCAACTGCTGCTCAGGCCATTCAAGTCTCGCGGTCCCGAAGGTAAGCTCATAGGAACCTAAGCTAAGCTAAGCTTTTCCTATATAGGTCTTGCCTGAGCTTTAGATAGAAGCCAATAGATGTTCATGCCTCAGGAATGGTTTACTTTGAAAGTACATATTAGCGCGATTTTGGTGGAAAAAATGAAAAAAAAAAAATGAAAGCGCAAGCGCGATTTGTGAAGGGGGACCGGGCGAAGGCGATACGGTAGGAATACGGAATATCCTTGTAGGATTGTGGAATCTGATGTCGATCGTACGAGCAATGTTCAAGAGGAGAGACGAGAACGCGACCACACTGCTGCATGTGATAACGGATGAACTATTGGCCAGCACGCAGGTACGGTATTCAGGGGTGATATGCACGGTATACGGTAAGAGCATCCGGTAAATGGTTATGGTAGGAACATTGTCTGAACCGGAACGGGTATTTGTTTGCAGATCCTGCTATGGTGGCTGGTGTCGAGTCTGCAACAATCGGCACGATGGACACAGAACTCTGACAGGTATTGATTGGGGGTTACGGTAGTGCAATTATGGGTGATACTGCGGTCGAAGTGTGTCTATTGCATTCTTTAAACGGTGTCCGAGCAATAGTTGAAAGAGATTCAACAAATATTTCATTCTCAAAATGACCACCCGTTGATTCAGTGTATTACGAAGATAATAAATATGAATATGCAACCAGTCGTTACTGATCATTTTGAAGCCGACGGCGAAGTTCTCTTATCTGCTTCAGGATCAGGGCTGGGACAAGAAACTTTTTCATTGCAAGAATTCTTGCACCGCAAGAAATGCAAGAAACGATGCAAGAAAAGGTGCAAGAAAACAAGAAAAACCAAGAAATTTTTTTTACAGCTTACCAGGAGAACTGAGAATTTTATATTTATCTGTTCTATTTGTGCACAATTCAGAGAGAATTTTTCAGCTGTGCAACTGATCAATTTGGAAAGAAGAACACATTTTGACCGAAAAATCTAAGTATGCTGCTCAAAAAGTCTTTTCCGCACCTATTTTTTCAATAATTCCCTATGAAAAATGCAAAAAATTTCTTGAAAATTTCTTGACACAAATGCAAGAATTTTCTTGCAAAAGTGCAAGAAAACAAGAAATTTCAAGAAACAAGAAACAAGAAAGTCCCAGCCCTGTTCAGGATCATCAGTCAGCAAATTCAGGGGCATTCAAATCCCCGTATAATCTCACCTAAGGGGGGGGGGGTTCCTTCATAGGAATGATGTCACCACCCTACAAAAATAGTGAAACAACCCTGTGGGCACGATCGTGGCAAGACCAGGGACAAAATAGTATATTTCCAAATATTTCTTCAGGTTTGACCTCCGAAATCACATAAGGGTCCCCCCTTATGAATTTGAGAAAAAATTGTTTTTTGACGTCCCACCCCCCGCCACCTGACCCGGGTGAAAAAAATCACATAAGGGAAATCCCTTATGTGATTTCCGACACCCCTCGCTCGCCCGAAAAATGGAAATATAGTTATTTTGTCCCTGGGCAACATCATGATATCACTTCTCCATGACTAAGGAATAAGCATTGCAGGAAGAGCAATCCATTGCTGTCCAACTACGAGCACACGCAATTGTGTGCGGCAGCTCTGTGTGATGAGATGGTGGCACTGTGGAGAGTGGCTGCACTCAATCCTGCATTGAGAGAAGAAGAGAGGAGACAGGTGAGATCATTCGATTTGTCATATCAAGTAGGGTGTCTCCTGCGAGTCTTTTAGTGCATTCGTTGTGTGTCTACCCTGCGGTGCGGTTGCCTATAAAATGCAGAGACAACCGCACCTCATAGACTAGAGACATGACGAATGCACTTTTCGTCTTTTAGAAAAGACTCGCGTGTGAGATAAGATCGTCGTTGAGATTATCGAAGAGTTAATTGTAAGAAAGAGCGCAAGAGAGGAGGTGAAAGGCAATAGAGCCATGGGCAATTGCGCCGTCATGGTGAAACGGAGAATTGCACCATCGTTCCCGCTGTTTTCGCGGCGCAATTGTGCATTTTGCTGTTGTCTTTCACTTATCTCTTGATTTTGAAAATATTTACACCAACCCCCTGTTTCAGTTGGCGGCGTACCTTCAACTGTACCACAGAGCGGCGGTGGACAGACTGTGGAATGTACTGGAGGGCAGTGTAGGTTAGTATTTGGCCGTCCCCAGGGACTAAATAGCTACATTGCTGCAGTGCTTTGAGCAATAGGCCACGCCCACTTTTAAAGCCCCGCCCACTTCCCCAAATTTCGTTTTTAACGTATAACGTTTTAATGAGTGAAATGCGGGCGAGTCGGACGGGCCTCATTTTGTAGCATTTGATCTCCTCTATCGAATGGTAGGTAAACCAGAAAAAAGTTAGTGCAAAAATTTTACAGAGGGCGGGGGTAAACGCTGCAATATTCAACAATATACTATTTTGTCCCTGGCCGTCCCCAATTATTCCATTTTGAATGTTCACCCGCTCACTACCAGTAAGGCCTGACATTTCAGTGCCACAAGAGCATGGGGGCGGTACCACCAACAGACGAAATGGATCGAATTCGGGAGAGACACAACACAGTAATGTAAGTGAATGTGGAATACTGTTAGCATAGTTTGAATGACATCGTTCGCCTAGCTGCTCAATCCGTGGTAGAACAATACCTCGAAAAAGGGCCGAAGACGTGTAGGGTGTAGGGTGGCCACGGACTTTACGAGCTATTATATTACTGTAAATTGCGTGGCCATGGAATAATATTTCTTATTTGCAGCTGGTTTCTCTTCTGTGCAACAGTACAGTCAACGAGCATCGTCAGCCCCTTTCTCCTTCGACTGCTCGTTTCTCTCCCGACCTCTTCCCTGCCTTCTACCCCGCTCTGCAGGTGACAACATTTCCTGCGGAAAGTGACATTTTGCAACGTCCGTTTTGGAACTTTTTGTACTCCTCATAATTCCACAAAACTTACAAAATTGTCAGTTCGAAAATATTCGTTCCAAAATGTCACGTTCTCCATTTCCTATGCTATTGAGAAGTAGGTGGGGTCTGCGAGTTAGGGATAACTATGCAAACTATCTGGTGGAGTAACTATTAGACAATATGAAGTGGCAGTTACCAAGTAGAGCTATTTCATCAGCATACCACCACTTTCCTGTGATACAATAGCAATTGAATGATTTTTGCAGGCATGCCACGTTCCCACTGAGGCGTGCCTCTTCTCCTCTCTTCACTCATCCGCATGGTCCTTCCCATTCTCTGAATCCAACTCCTCTCCTCATCTGCCCCAATGGAAGGGCGGTCTTAGGTAGGAGATCGTATTTTGGAAACATTTTCGAATATCAAAACAAAGGAGTCTGGCTCCATTCGTTCCCAGTATTGAAAATGATGTCAACGCAGTTGAAATGTGACCTCTCTACAGGAAGCCCTACACCATATCGAATGTGTGTGCGAGCACGTACTATTACGGGTACGGTATGCTCAATCCGGGAGGAATGGACAAGAAGAAAAAGAAGAAGAAGCGAAGGAAGAGCAAGAGGTCGACTACGCTCACTGCGGGTAGTGGGACACCGAGAAGATCGGGAAGGAGGGAGGACAGACGACAGGGAGAGGTACGGTGGGATTTAGTCATTATCGCGGTGAAACATATTGGAACCGAGATATTTTGCAACTCGACCCTACTTTTGATCATCAAACGTTGTGATCATTACAAAAATATAATCAGATTGATCGGGTCCCAGAATGCCCGGTTCTAGAACGGTGGTTCCAGAATGTCTGACCTCCAATGATTAGTAGGGATTCTTAATCTGTAAATTTATCGTCATTGTTCTCCGGACCGCTGTTGTCTCTTTAATGATAGTTATATTTAGATGGACGCGCGATTCGAGGGTGTTGAATCGGCCGAGTCCGGACAGGAGAGCGACATGCCTGGACCCAGCAACAGTGGTGGAGCTGTGAGAATTGGAGGAGGAGCGCCCAGGAGAGGGTGAGAGCGCAAAACTGTTTTCTAAACGCCTAAAAAGGGATACCATAAAATTCAAACGGGAATTCCGCCACACCTTTTCTAAGCTCGAACCACGGCGTTCCCTTTTGTTTTTTCTTCTGATTAGCATCAGTGTTTCAGTTCGAGTTTCCCATCCGAGGACGTGGATCTTGTATTTGCATCCGCACATCAGTCACTAGAGGTGAGGCTTACGAACAGTTTATAGTTCCATGGATTACGGTATCTGTTTAAAAATTACATTTGTCCTTTGAGGGAGTGGATCTGAAGTTGGCTCGATGCGAGGCACTCGCCTCTCATGGATACACGGATCTTGCACTGACTAAGGCAGCGGAAGTGGTCATCGCCATGCGAGCCACACTGCCCAATCTCATTTGGACCATGGCTAAAACACGCTCGGTGAGTGTGAGGCTTATTGATTGATTATTGATTGGTTTTCGAAAACGGCAAAGATTGCATCTTTAATTCGTCAAATCTCCGCGGAAACGTTGTCTCTAAGTTTGATAGGAAACCGCTCCACGGATTTTAATTACTGATTGAGACGGGGAAAAGACAAGAGGGCCATGGACATTTGCGCTACAATGATGAAATTCGAAGATACGCCATCGTTAACGTCGTTATTGAGGCGTAAATGCCCATGGCGCACTTTTCTTTTATTCGATTGAGACACTGTAATGCCCACTAAACATGTTTACTGATAATGGTAATTTGTAGAGGGACGCTTCTGCCGATCCATCCCTTCCTTCTTGTTCATCGTCCACCGTGGCACCTTCTGGTGGTTGGCCTCTCTCTACGTCGTCATCCTCCTCACTTGCATCTTCCACAGGAGCAACGAACAACGCCAACAGGCAGCAGGTGAATTTTTTTCCAGACAGTTATTCCACTCACCCATATTTCAAAATAGTGGCGTTTGGAAGCTTTGGGTCGGGTTGGATTTTGGTGTTGAACGTTCACCTTTTACCACCATGGATTCATTCAGGCTTCGGGCTCTCGATGGCAAGCTTCTTCCTCTTCCCAATCCGTCTATCAACGACAGCCGAAAACTGGGGCTGGCGTACAGAGAGGGGGAGTGTCCCGGAGAGTCATCGCCATCCCCGACAACGCCATGCCGCCGCCCGCACTCCCATCGGTATGTGGCGACGAGCGACAAGAGCACAGGGACATTTGCGCCATAATGGTGAAATAACAAAGTCGATGGCGCATCTGACCATTTCACCAGTTTGGCGCTAAAGTTCATGGCGCACTTGCCTTTCACCTGCGACAAGCGCGGTATGGTATGTGACACGATGGGTGTATTGCAGATTCCGGACCCACAACTACATGCCGTGTCCGAATTAGCATGCAGGACGGTGGAGAGAGCACTGCTGGTGACGAAGTGAGTGGAGATCATTGTACATACAATTAGACCCTTACACGAACATTGTCCGAAAGATCCCCCTACTTGGTGACCTCATCGACCCGCTTTGGGGTCTCAAAATCCTACTCCACAGACAAGAGCACAGGGACATTTGTACTGAACTTGAACTATAGGCAAGATCCTTAATCAGGACGATTTCCAGTACCAATTGTTCTCCATTGCAGGATGCTTCAGTGTTCACCCGCCCATCGTCAATTAGTCTTTTCTCTCCTCCTGCAAGTACTCGCACTGCCCAAGGCTGCCATGAGCACAAAGCATCTACAGGTACGCCACTTACATTTGACATGATGAGCTATGTCAATCTATTTTATATGTTGTTGTTGTTTTTGTTGTTGTTAATATTGTTTTTAGCAGGCATGTGCTAATATTATTTCTAAATTTCTTTTTTGAATTGATTTAACCGAATGGATTAAGGTTCGTCTCTATCATCTGGAGTCGGAAGTGCTGAGTGCATTGTCTTCTCTTCCACTGGGAAAGGCCGAGCTTGAAGCGATCAGGGCACAGGCAGCCATGGTCAGTTTGAGTGAGGGGGGGGGGGCGATGATTCATTCAATGTTTCTGTAGACTTGGTAGAAATATCACCACCGTAGAGACCTGAAAATGAGTAGGAATCCATTCCCATTTGCGTTCTTTCTTTCTTTCTCTAGTTCATTCCGAGCGGTTGTCTATGCGTTGTGAGAAATAACCTCTCGGAATGATTTAGAGAAATAAAGAATGCAAATGTGAATCCTATTCCTGCTCATTTTCTGCTCTCTAATGTGCCTCCAAGTTTCAATTGGTCTGTCTATATTTTGCGAGTACAATAGTGCGCTTCGTTTAGGTGTCTCGATGGGAAGACCGTGATGGAGTGAGGATGGAGGACTCGGGAGTGCCACCCGTACCCCTTGCTTCCTTCATCTTTGATGCACTTGTCAACAGAGCTGGAGACTTGAGGTATGTAGTAGTATTGGGTCATATTATGTATGGCACTGTAAATATACTGTGATAGTAGGTTATTTTGAAGAAAAAAACGTTCTAAAACGGCCGTTCCAGAATTTCACTGTGTCATAGTATTTGTACTATTGTCGTGTTTTGCAGTCGTACGGATGACGAGTCGCTCGCAGTGTCCGCGTGTTTGGCTGTGCTTGGTGCACGCCACGCATACTCCGACACGGAATTCCCCATGCTCGGAGAGTGTCTGCGGAGGCAGAGAGGAGAACTCGCAATGGCTCTATTCAGACGGTAAGTCATAATTACACGAATTCTGGTACCAGAGATATTTTATATTTTAAATAGTACGTCAAAAACGAAACCGCCTTTGGTGTGAAAGCTGCTTATTTTAGGTCATTTTCAGTTCAATTGAAAATATATCCTGACCCCAATCCGTCTTTGACCCTGAAATGTTTCTGTACCTGACCCGCCTCGGCCTTTTGAACTATGACTGGCATTCTTCCCTCTAACGCGTTTATCTATCTAATTGTAAGTATCTGTGCATTAGCACCCCCCCCCCCTCCAAGTGACAATTCTGGCTGTTTGAGGTACAAGGAGTGTGGACAGAAGCTAGGTCTTGTTCTGGACCGAATACTCGACTCGTCGTTGCACAGGATGTACAGGGGGTGCGTAACTTGAGATGGAAAGACAAGAGTGCACTGTGGACATTTGTGCCATCATTGTGGTCATTCTCATGGCACAAGTGTCCATGGTGCCGTTGTGCTTTTTTCGTTTTGTGTTCATTTGGGACATTTGAGATTTCAATGCCATTTTCAATTATTTCAACTATGAGCCGTATTATTTAGATACCACAAATCGAATGCGAACTACTTCCTGGAGCAGTATCAATCGACTGTCGCCCGAGGTGAGGAGGATGATTTGACGGAGGATTATTTACCATTTGCCGCATGCTTCCAGCTCGTACATGTATATTGACTACTTTCAATTATTTCTCTTATCGTGTCCTACTGTAGAACACGCGTTTGAGCTCACGCGATCACTACTAGGGTACTTTGTACATTCTGTGAGAGACTGTATTCGGCATTTAGGAGAGCGTCCATCGTTCCCCGTTTCGTCTGGTCAGGCAAGGACGAATCAAGAGAAGGCGAGAGGAGAGGAGAATGTGGAAGAAGACGAGGAGGGAAAGGCAGCAGAGGCTGGAAGCTCAGGGTTTGCTATTTTCACTATGAATATATATATTTTTACTACGGTACACAATCGCCTTCATGTTACCACCAGATTTTTATTTGTCGAGTTATTTGCTTAGCGTGGCTGAATGACAAGATCGCCGCGGAATGTTTTCGCCATTATGGTATTATTGCTCAAGTGCCCATCTCACCATTATAGCACAAATGTCCATGGCGCTCATGTCTTTCACGCTTCCGTAAATTTACGAAGGGGCAATTGCAGTTCTCGTCGTTCGTCCATTCAACAACTTTCCGTGGGAGAGAGGGCGTCAGTGGCCAGTTGGGACTCGGCAGACAACAAAAGTGTTGATGAAGGAGAGGAAGGAGCCGACAATGGAGGCAGTGATGGGTGAGTCATCACTTTCACAATACGCATTGTTACTGTAACTTACTGTAGCCTATCAATATCTGCTCACCTGTTACTATTATTATTATTTTTCTATTACTATTATTTACAGCTATTACTATTTACCTATTTGTAGCCTATCAATATCCACTCGCCGGTCTTCGGATGAGGGCAACGAGAGTTCATCCAACAGTCTGCCTCCACTGACATCAGGAAGAGTGGGAGCCTGCATGGGAGGAGAGACGCGAATTAACAAGTTGGTACATTAATATTACTGATGATATGTTGAAATTGGGGGTTTTCCGAAATTTTTCGTCCGTTCGTTTTCCACGCGCTTGGAAAAATTCGCGTAGGTGGACGCACGCTCGCCCAACGCGAAAAATGCCCAACAGCGGTTGGAAAAGGACGTGCTAACAATCTAGGAACACCTTTTTCGCTTACTTTAATCCTCATATCTACCCCTTTATTGCGCTCCCCAAATTTACTCTATTCTCATCATCTCAGACGTTCGCGAGTCTCTCAACCGTGTGAGGCGCACGCCCACTACATGTTCGAACTGGCGAAGCGGCTGCTGGTTGAGGTTTGTATTTTAGGCCTGATTAGTTTTGTGCTAACTTTGACGTTTGCAGGCTGGTGGTGACCAGACAACAGTCGTGTTCTCTGCTGCAGTGCCCGTACTGCCACAGAACAACAACAATCATGGTTTGCAATCTCTTTCTTTCCCAGACCCACTGTAGTAACCTTTGCCCTTTAGACCTTCTTTAAATATCTAATCACGTCTCCAAAAAATAATATTTTCGAGGTCTCTATTTAGTTGGTCCACATCGGAAGCTGCTCATGTGCTCCTTCCTCACTGGACTGTATGCGCTGGGATTGAGCAACGCTGCGAGCAAGAGCTGGGCGAGCAGAACATACTCCACCCACGTCTCATGGGTGCACGCCCAGGCAATCGATATTGGTGAGTTACAGTATCCCCGGATGTTGTGACGGATTCTTCCCTTCAGGAGCTCCAGCGTTAGAAGTGGTTAGGGAGACTTGGACGGCACACCTCACTCCACCCGAAGCGGCTGCCCTCGCAGACAAGGCGTCACAGTCGAGGTACTGCCTGATAGAGTGATGGGCCTGACGATCCCGTCAGGATGTGATCACATCCGGACGGGAATTCTCCTTCGATGTCAACGGGACATAATTGGCGAATTCATTTCCGGAGTAGATTTCCCCTTGTTCCTCGCATGCATATTGGTGTCTCTACGCCCGCCACTCTACCTGATGGGTGTTTACTCGATTATGACCCAAGCCTTTGCAGAGACGCGGCCACGGTGTCTGCAGGCGCCCTTCTGGCGCTGTCTGTCCTCTCATCTTCGCATGCCCTGTCCGTCAATGAGGGCACTCGCGCACTCTTGCAGTGTAGAGAGCACGGAGTGAGGACGTTGGAGCAGGCGGTGGTTGTTGTGGAGGACGTCAGTGGTGCACAAGAGGTAAGCATCTCAACCAGATATGGGCACGGTTTCCCACCAACATCAAACACGTTCTAGCAGGCTGCAAGACAGTACTTCCGCTTACCGTTTGTGTATCATTTTAACCGCCTCTCTTCTCTTCAATGCGATCGGTCTATTCACAATAGAGACCGTCCGCAAAAAAGAGATGAGTGACGAATGAATGCATACACAAACGGTACCTGAAAGTGCCGCCTTGCCTACCCTACACCTTACTGATGGATAGAATGAATAGCCACACTATTTCAGGTCTACCCCGACATCCTCTTCACGGCAGCTCGTTATTGGGCCGAAATTGCCCTGGACACTGACCCTCCGCCTTCTCAACCCCTTGCCTATCATCCCGCACAAATGGCAGCCCATCCTATGGCACCACAGCAACAGTCCATGCCACCGCCGACGTGGATGCAAGGAGGAACGACGTTTTACGGATCAAACAGAACTGGTAATTAGGATTTTAAAACCGGTAGTAAAGTGCATTTCTCATTCGTCTAATCCATTCGGAACAATTATATATCGACACGTAGAGACAACCGCTCCGCGGAGACTAGACGAATGGAAAATGGACTTACTGGTAATTGGGTGTCTTCAACCAGTGTAGTTAGCATTTGATATCATTGTTATAGGCCACATGGCTCCCTCTGCGCCGCCACAACATCATCCTCACATGGTACAGCAACAACAACAGCACTACATGGTAATTGCCCCCCACTTTACATGTCCGATGTGCTCAGGAACATACAATGCGTCTGACAATGCAGACGCGTTCCTCAGGGTTTCAGACATAGTCTGTTGATAGTCAGCAGAGAACGAGTGCCTATTACAGCAACAGCAACACTACGGACAAATGCAGTCGACTCTTCCGCAACCCTATCCTCCCTCTCTCTTCGCCATGCACCAATACCGACCGTGAGTACCTTCCTCCTTAGTCTGGCTCCCATTTTGTGTTCATTTGTCTCCGTTCCGACTATCTCACTCTAGACTTGCTTTAGTAGTCTTGATCTGCAGATGATTCCCCTAGATGAAGGGGTTGATTTCTTTAGTTCCGGGTGGTGCCAACTTTAGCCTTGTTCCCTTCAGCCATGCCGACGATGAGCGTTCTGAAGGAGCTGGGTCGTCTGCCTCATCGACCAGTGGAGGAGGTCTTCCACCACATCAACAACCTCCTCGATCCGGCCCCATTCCCTCTCCCATGCACACCTCCCACTCCGCGCCCAACCTCGGCCCCTCTCCATCAGCCCTCCTCCTCCCTCCACAACTGCAGCAGCAACAGCAAATGCAACAGTCGTCCAGACAGCCGCCCATGCCCTCGTACGACCCACGACTGGAGCGGCTCACTAGAGCATTCAAGTTGGGACTCAGAGCAATGGAGGTGGCGGCCAGTAGGAGTGTCGATGCAGTGGACAAAAGTGTGGCCAAGTACCACCAGGTACAGTAACCCGGGCGGAAGACAAAGAGCGCTGTGGACATTTGCGCCACAATTATGAAATGGAGATCTGCGCCGTGATAGGTGACGACAACGATGGCGCATTCGTCCATGTTATCACTACGGCGCAAATGTCCGTAGCGCTCTTGTCTTGCACCCACAACGACCCCCCTTCATTTACAAGATAGCATTTTGCCTCTCAGAATCCGCCCTTCGCCGACGATATCAGATGGATGTTTTCTTTGGCATGCAGGATGAACACTCAGTGGACAGTTCTGTCGTTCTGCGATGTGGCGAGTGAGTACATTATTTTATTTATATTTATTTATTTATTTATTCAATCTAGATAGAATATATACCGAGAATGTTTCGTTCCAATGATACATTCCGCGGAGTATATGGGGATCAGGGTTGGCAGAATGTCTAAAATAGTGCATTCCGCCTCTCTGTGCTCTCCATCGTGCGGTCGTGTCTGGCGCATAGGGATGACCGCACGATGGAGAACACAGAGAAGCAGAATGCACTATTTTAGACATTATGCCAACCCTGATGGGGATAGCCTATTTCCCGGCCCCGGCGCTGCGTGGCAGCCCACTGACTGGTGGAGCTGCCACGCAGGACCGGGGCCGGGCCGTGAAATAGGCTATCCCGAGTATATGGAATCGAGGTAGTTATTTGAATTTTTGCAGGCAAGACCATTTCGTCTCCGTTCATTCTCAATGAGTTCATCAGCAAAGTGGGACCGTACGTTCAATTTCCGATCGAACATATTCGAAGGCTTGTTTAGATACTTCCGCAATATGTCACAAGGTCGACAGCTTGGTATGCAACGGACACCGTACGGACATGGACAGGGAAAGGTGAGACCTCAACTCATACGAAATCGTCATGGGAGTCATTCTGCAGAGTGGAAATTTAAAATTTTTACCATTGAAAATGATTAATTTTCTGTTAGTTACAATGAATCCTAATTTGTGTTGGAGGCACTCTGCATTGAAATGATTGTTACGATCCCTGCCCATGCATGGCTCCACCCCACTCTAGTGGCCGATATACTAGGACTAGCCGAACCGGTTCGCCGCTGATTACTGATTGATGACGTCATTGTTGCCCAGCAAGCAGTAATATTCTATTGTAACAGTTCCGTGCTGCCGCACTAGCCGCTGGAACGCCTCCGCCCATAGCCGAACTCTTCGATCGTTGCATTGAGATGGTGAGCAATCTGTTTCGCTGGGCGAGAGACACGAGCGCCATGGAAATTTGCGCCATAATGGTGAGATGGACACTTGAGCCGTCGTGATATGATGGCACATCTGTCTATTTCACCATTATGGCGCAACAGCCCCTGGCGGCGCTTGTATCCCACCCACTTCATTCTCCAATGTGAGAGATATGCATGGTTTGCAGGTGTACGCGGCTATTACAGCCAGGATGGGACAGTCTAGAATGACGCCGAGCGACAACGACGAGGTGCGTTCCTTTTTCATGAAAATAACTTTTTTACATTGCACTTACACGACTTTTGTCAATATTTAATGAAATAACGAATTCTTACTCCGTAAATTTAATATAAAAAAATCATTAAAAAATCTTGGTAAAAAATGTAAATTATGTGCATGGACGATTTTCACAGTCAGAGGAATCTGTTTTCGTGGTAAACAAGCCAACATCTATAATGTCCGGTTTTATGTGAGAATTACACATTTGTGAGCATTAGATCCATTGATTAGTATGACGGTCGATAGTAGCGATCGATAGTACTACCGATTTATAAACTCTACTATTAGTAGGGCTTCTTAATCGGTAGTAAAAGTGCATTTCTCAATCGTCTATTATCTGTGGAGCGTTTGTTTATCTCATTTTACATTTACAACCGCTCTAAGTTGATTAGACGAATGAGAAATGCACGTTTACTACTGATTTTGAGAACCCAATCGATATATTCAACAGCGATTCCTTACAGGTGTTCGAATTGATGAAAATGGCCATAGATCGTCTGCACACGTTGCCAGAATCCGGATTTGGTCTCTTACAAGAGCTGTACATGTACCTCAGAAAGCAGAAGCACTACAAGTAAGAGCGCATACTTTTCTTACTGTTACTATAGTTACTGTAATTGATACTATTATATTACCGTAATTAGAAGAAAAAAAACGTCAGTTGTGCATTTCCAGAAAGGAGCTGCAACGGAAAGTGGACATGCTATTTCAAGAGTGTTACGCCAATTGGAGGTATTGTTATTATGCGTTGGCAGAATATTCATGAATTTTCCGATGTGCCGAGCAGTTCTGTGGTAAAATTTCCATAATAGGTCAGACACGGGGTGATTTTATGTATAATACTTTTTTATGTACTGGAATAGTCGATTGGGAATATTATGAAAGGGGTCCAGTACAGAGACGCTGCTTCTCTACAAGATACATGATAGACTGACAGTAAGCGTTCTTGCCTCTGATAAATGTTGATCACTTTTAATCAGAAGTAGGTAGTTCAGGCGATGAAAGAGAAATTACCTCATAATCAAAATATGTAAATAATTATACATTGCTGCAGAACGCCCATGATGTTCAATCAACATCCTCATGACGACTGCCGATAAATAAAAGCAGCTGAAAATTATTTCAGATTAGATAAATTATCACTTTTTCCACCCTCTGTATAATGCAATATCTAGCCTAAGTAAATTTGGAAAGATTATTACCCCTGACAAAGGTCTTCTTGTATTTAGAAAAATGTTTATTTATTGCTTTTTAACAATGTAAAAATTGTAATTGTGCCATGACTTTCGTTTCGTACTTGGCAAAATTGTTGCCTTTAGATCATTTTTAAATATTCCTTTATAACGTTATTCAACAACTATGATGCTTCATGATTTATTATTTAAAATTAATATTACTATTATTCGACCTCCTCGATTCAGTTGATTGCTTTGATTACTTGTATTTTCATTCACACACTATGGGTAAACAACATTAAACGTCTCAAAATTTACCACCTCTCAAAACTAAGTTTGTTTGACTTTTGCGCATTAGCATATAAGACATTGATTTATAAGATCCAAAAAATTATGTCAAGGTAACCATGCAAAAAGGGGCTGTCACAATTTGCACCGTGCAAAATGTGACAAATTGGCGAGGACCGAGCTTGTCACAGTTTGCACCGTGCAAATCGTGACAGGTCGGCGACGGCCGAGCTTGTCACAGTTTGCACCGTGCAAATCGTGACAAGCCCTACCCTTGGCTAACCCGCGTCGGGTGCGAT
>JACMIF010003067.1:0-15739 GCA_014805445.1 Diplogasteroides magnus
ATTTTTAGGCCAGATACAGAATTTCATGGAGAAGCGAATAAAACAATAAAAAAACGCCACATAGGCCAAATTTTTCTCAGGACGGCCATTTTTTCGGAAACAAATCCATATAACTTTTACAGTTTTGAGTTTCAAGAGTCGGTCCCAACTGTAAAAAGTCTTATCTCGTCGAGACGATCAAGAATCACGATACTTTCATAGGGTTTGGACGCCTAGGAAAAAAGTTAGATTTTTCAAGTCCGCACTTTGCCGATTTTTCCTAGCTCTCAAACTCATTTTCAAACATTGAGATGTTGATTTTTGAACTCAGCGTCCTCGACATATTCTGATAGGAAAGTTTGAATGGGGGTCAATTTTTGACTGTGTGCCAAGGGTATCTCACTCCAGTCAGATAGGGTCTCTTACATCAGTAAAAATTCCGCGGAAGAAATACGACGTGAACATTGCTCCATAACGATGGCACTACATAGGAATAGATGCCTGTGCTATGGTCATGACGCAGGTACAAGAATTGGCAGCCAACTCGGTTATGTTTCACCTCATTCAATAGCCGGATATTTTTGCTATAGATTTCACAAACAGCCATCCTTTCCGAGGTAGGTATCCATTCCTAACACGACATTTTCATCTCGCTGTTCCTTATGCCTGATTCTTTTAGAGAGGTAATTTGTCAATTTTAGATATTTTTGTCTCCCGACTGTTGCTGAACTCTAACGATTTCATTGTTACTGAATTGATTTAATGTGCTGCTAGAAACATATTCCATCTAACAATTGCAAGTGCAGGTGGTTCCTGAACTATTTACTCCCTTTGTTAGAGTTAGAGACAAATATTCATTAGACAGCAAGAGGGCGATAAATGATCATCAAAAGAGATAATGAACGTGGGAACAATACAGTAATCACACACACACACACTCACACTTAGGCACATGCAATAGACCGAGCTGAGAGAAGAGAGAAAGAAGAATGCAATCGTGCAAAGTCCCTAAGAAGGATCAGTATAAAAGACCCCGTCCCTACTCATTCTCTCACTTTATCTTGTGATAAACGTCGTCTCTGGAAACCTTTGTATACTCTTACACTCAACACAACTAACGACCGTCACGGCTACTACATTTTACGACCTTTCAGTGTTTAATGGTCCTTAGCGGATAGGAATTCGACCAGGGCGTCCTTGTTCTTTTTCCATTGGTGTTAAGTCTTGACACGAAACTCCATTGTTTGATATGGACATTTAACATTCACAGTTCAGAAAAGGAACGAAAAATAGGGTGTCGCAAATGGGAAATTATTGACAGCCGTTCACTTCTGTCCGTCTAACTTCATTCCTTAGCGTTCCTCCCTACATTGCGGCGACAACCGCGATGCAGAGAAGGTAGACGGCTATAAATGAACGGCTGTCAATAATTTCCCATTTGCGATACCCTAACGAAAAATTCAATGTTTCTTCTTCCTTTTCCTCTGTGTTTGTTGTGTGTTTATGGTTTTTCTCCATATTCCAGCAAGAACCCAACATTGTTGAACGCTTTTCAAGTTATATATTTTGGCAATGAAACCTATTCCAACATACCGGAAAGGCAAAAAATAGCAGACCCGTCAATTCCGTTCGTGAGTATAAAACTTACGCTGTAGTGTTTGTTGTTTAGTTAATATTTAGGAGCTCAATCTCTGTGAATCGTGAGGGTACGACTCGATGATATTTGCGCCATACAAAAAAATACTGTGATTGCATTACATGTCTTGAACCCCATTGCTCACAGTATTGTGCCACAAGCAAGAACAAACTGGTCGAATGACTTATATAATGTTCGTGTTGCATATTTTTCAGGCAGAAATACCCGAAAAATACGCGAAAATTGTGTTCAAGTGTATTATAGTTTGCGTGTTGCATACATGAACACCGTCTGCCTCTTATTCCCCTCTTCAAATCCCGTTGTCTCTCGCGGCATTTCTACCGTACATTGAATTGAATAATCAGGGGTTTCGCGGCGGGAGACTAAACCTCAATTGTGGTGTAGTATTGTGGTGTGTCGAGTGCGTTTTTGTTCTTGCATGTGGAAACCCCTTTTCATAATACTGTGTGCTGTTATTTTTTCGTATGAAACTTAGTTCGATCCGTTTGGTCATTCATCGTTTCCTGAATATTCAAACAAACACAAATTATGATAGGATCACTTAAAAATGGGTGTCCGGAACGGAACGAAGTTCAATGCTCTTCCGCAGCCTCAAGTACCCTTTCCTTGATGTTTGGTGAGTTTGTTTCTTCACGAAGTTTTGCAATATGAACACCTTTGAACGCTTTTCAACTTATATATTTTGGCAGAGAATTGTGATAAAAATGTTAAAGATTTTTTCTTTGCAATTTATCCAAAATGGGCAAAACGTTTGTTGTCTCTTATTTATAAATGGCTTTCTTTCAAGCCACATTTTCTCTTCATTCTCTTTCTATAAATAACCTATATTGAACGAATATCGATCAATGCCTCCTGGCATGGTTTCCCCATGACCTTTCTCTTCATGATCTCATTGTTCCGCAATAATCATATTCGATTTTCGTCCCAGTCTTTCATCGCCTTTCTTCGCAGCATGTTCAGCTTAAATTCATATCCAAATGAAAGTTTTCTTATCTCCGTTTGCCCATAAAATTCCTATTCTCATTTTTGTTTACGCCAGTAAGAGCCAGCGACAGTCACAATTCAAACAGGACATTCTTGACCTGAGACAACGGCGCTATGGATGATTGCGCCGTAGTGGTGACATGAGCTGTTGCGCCGTGTTGGTGCTGCTTGTGAGTGAGGACGCATTTTTAAACAATTGTGGCGCAAAAATTCACGGCACAGTTGTCTTGCTTCTCTCGATCTGCCGAATTTTCCTCTATTTGCTGTCTCGTCAGTTTTCTTTCGATCATTGATACTGTTTATTTTTTCAGATATGTCATACACACTGCCTGAGTTTCCTAATGAAATACTGCTCCACATTTTCGCCTATCTCGATCCGAAATCACTCAATTCCATGCGCATGTCCAATAAGAGAATACACGGGAGTGATTGAATGTCAAGCGAAACGTCTCTATGACGTGGAGACCAAAATCTACCTCAAATTTGGAAGGTTCCTTGGCAGCAGATTTTCTGGCAGCAAAATACACGCGACAATACGCATCCGCAGCCACTCTTCTCACCACAAGATACATACTTCGCAGGTAATATTGTTTCTATAATAAATCGGTAGTAAAGTGCATTCATCATCCTTCTACGCTGTTCTCTCAACGTTAGTTAGACAATGCGAAATGCACTTTCTATTTAAATTATGGCAATAGTATTATACATGCCTTTGGTTATTTATTCAAAGCATGAGAAGGCATTATTCGAGCATCGCGTTTAATTTTCAAGCTTTATAATTTAAAAAAAAATCAAAATTGTCCCGGTTCCAAAGCGGCGGCTGCATTATGTTCCCTTCAGTCCATGGACATCGTCCGGCGTATCAGCTGCGAGAGGTTCAATATGCTCATGTTCAAGCCAATGATGGACTTTCTCGGCACGCGATCTTCATCGTTCATCGTGGCGATAAATGGAAAGGAGATATGCAAGATGGATTTCGCCGTCATTGACTGTGTCACAAGATACGCCAACCTGCTTGAACTCAACTGTTTCCTTCACAAAGAATTGAAGGTTGGGTGTTGCTTGCAGTGACATTGGCGCAATTGTCATTTTTCTAATCTCCGCGGAGCAGTTGTCACTGTCATGTGATAGACAATAGGGCTTCTAAAACGGTAGTTAAGTGCTTTTCTCATTCGTTTAATTTCACTGTCCCACTAGGCTCGCAATTAACTATTTCATGTTCAATTTACACCATTTATTTACTCTATGAAACATAAAAAATTGCCACAATATTAATTTAAAAGCTTGATGATTCATGCTGATCTTCTTTTCAAATGTGATTCACGTCCTTGTCAAATCACTTGATTACTCTTCCTCTTGCCTGATGGTGAGTAATCGAAATTTAAAATTTCAATTTACTTATCTGACAATTTCTTTACGTGTCCCATAGGGATGGCAGTCAACCAACTTTCAACAAGACCCTTTACCTACCCTATGAAACATATTTTATCAGTGTGATAATGACCGATGATTCATATTGTAATACATGGCAAGCAGACCAATCACTCAAGAGTATCTAAATCTGATTGGACTTCACTTGTCCTTCATCCTTATCTTCAACCCTCTCTTTCTTGGCACTCTCTCCTATCCCATTGTCTCTCTTCAAAACCCCTGAGGGTTGTTTTATTTTCTGTATAACTCATTGTCCTCGCTTGTTCTTTCCTGAGTGGACATCTCATTATTGTTAGAGAAAACAATACAGGAAAGAGGAAGGATGGTAGAGTGACCGGGCTAATGGATATCACTAGTCTAGTGCATCCATCAAGTGTATTCGCATCTATCGAGCCATTCAGACAACTGTAGTCATCTCTCATTTTATGGATGGACATTTGCTCCGGTATGTTTACAAATGTACAATAGGCGTAAAGCTGTGACTGCATTGGTTTATTTTCTACGCTAGCATTAAAATTGGTGGAATTACTCCTTTATGAGTTGTGCTTGAAACATATTTTTCAAAAAGAAGTTAAACTACCAACAAAACTGTATAGGGTTAGCTAGCTAAAATTAATGCGTACGATGACTCCCCCGAAGTTGGAGAGAGAGAGTTTCTTTGGTTTGTGCTCTACATCTCAGTACAGTTCAGTCATTTTGGCGAAATGCATTGAACATGAAAGATAATCCTTGTCTTTGAAATCGTAGAGAAGTGAGTAATGGTTCCGGAACTATTTACTCCCTTTGGTAGATAAGCCATCGACCACCCATTGTTGGATATGGGCTCTTAACAATGACAGTCCGGAACGGACCAAAAAATTCAATGTTCTATCTTCCTTTTCCTTTTTTATTGTGTGTGTTTTGGTTTTTTTCCCCGCAATAGATTCCGGTACCAACATTATTGAACGCTTTCCCAGTTGTATATTTTGTCAATGAAACATATTCCAGCATAACGGAATTGCGAAAAAAAATGCACAACCATATATTTTTATTGTGAGCATAAAAATTTCACTGTTATGTTTGAGAATTGTTAGTTGATATTTAGGAGCTCAACTGTGTGAATCTTTAACAGAAAGATGTTTTCGCCTTATCAGAAAGAAAATAGTGAATTGAGTGATAAATCAGCACATTACCTTCTCCTTAGCTTGTCCATGACGAATGGTTGTTCATTCGCAATATTGTGGCGCAATTGTCAATAGCGCATGTCTTTCGTTTGTCATCACTCGTTTTACATCGGGCGATAATCTTTCTGCACATCACTACTGTTCATTAATACATTTATTTCTTATTGTTTAAGATCAGAAAGGTTTCTGATGGGCATTATTTTCCTTGAACCCCATGCCTTCATCTTCCGCCTGAAACATATTTCGATCCATCCAAATGCGAAAAAAGTCGCGCTCGGTTGACTATAAAATGCAGAGACAACCGCACTGCTGAGAGTAGATGAATGATGAATGCACTAAATGCCTCGCAAGAGACACCCTAGGATGCGATAGTTAACCTTGCTTGAATATTCAAAAAAAAATCCCTGTTTGTGACAGCCGTCATTAACAATGGGAGTCATGGAACAAAAAATTGAAAGAATGTTCCATCTCAACCCCAAATCATTCTTTTCCTTTTTGAATGAAGTGTATGTTTTTTTAAATAATTTTTCCTCATGCAACCTTCACCACAACAATATTGAACGTTTCCCTAGTTATATATATTGGCATTGAAACCTAACTCAACACACCGTAAAAGCGAAAAAAAGCAGAACCTATTAGGCATCCTAACTGAACTGTTGCTCTAGTTCACTTATCTCGCAATTGAAACATATTACGTAACGACGAAATAACACGCAAAAATGAGAGACCAGGGTGGCATCCAGGTGGAGACGCGTACTAGGTATAACAGTTCAGATAGGATGCATAATAAATTTCTCGGCATGAATAATTGTAGTGTTTGAGAATTGTTAGCTGATATTTAGGCGCTCAATCTCGTGAATCGTGCGAGAAAGACATGAAACACTATTGTGCCACAAGAGTGAAACGAGTGAATTGAATAATCAAACAGTGCCTTGCCTTGGTCATTATTGGGGCGCAAATGGCCACAGGGCATGTCTTTCATTCGTCATCCCCGCCATTACATTGGGCGATTGGCTTTCGGCATATCGTAAATGCTCTAATAATATATTCTTTACTGTGTAAGAAATTTCCCGAGAGGCATTGATTCCATTGAACCCCATAGCTGTTGTTTCCGGTCTGAAACATATTTAGCTTCATTCAAAGGCGAAAAAATTGCGCTCTAACGTAGTCGTCTGAATCAAGGTTCCGGTACTTGATGAGTGATCGTTAAATGGACGGTATTACATCAAATAAACATTCCGCGGATCAAATACGACTTGGACATTTACGACACCAGTAGGTAACCATGCCGCACATGACAATTTCGTATCGCTATTCTTCATGTTTTTGGATCCTTTTGGGGCGATATTTTGTTCTGTTCGTGTTTTAATTTTTTCCAAAAGCTACCAATCCGGTACCACTGATGAACGCATTCCAATATATATATTTTGGCAGTGAAACGTATTCCAACACATATAAAAGCGAAATCGCCAAATAATCTATTCTGAAAGTGAGAACTTCACAGTAGCGTTTGAGAATTGTTAGCTGCTAGCTGCTCCATCTCTGTGGATCGTGAGAGAAAGACACGATGATAGTTACGCCATCACAGTGAAACTAGTGAAATGGATAATCAAGCAATGAATTGTCTTTGCCATTATTGTGGCGCAATGGTCCACTGCGAGTGTTTTTCATTCGTCATCGCTCCTTTTACATTTGTCGATTGTCTTTCTTCGCGAATATTCGAATATTATTTTTTCTATGTTGGATTTTATTGCATCATTGTTTCCGTTGACCCTCATTGCTTTTATTTTCTGCATGAAACTTATTTCAATAATTTCAAATTCGAAAAAAAATCGCGCTTAACTTTCTGCAATCTTGATTCCAGTGCTTTATGATGATGATGGTTATGGCTCGCGTTTCATGTTCTTCGGGCTGTACTTCTACCCTGATTCTTTTGGAGCACTATATTTTCTATCTTATTTTTGCCTCCTGACGATTGATCTAATCTCTAACGCTTTCTCATCAAACACATTAATCAAGATTGCATAAAATTAACTCTGACGTTACATTTGGATGGATCGAAATAAGTTTCAAATAGAATTTATAAGGATACAACAACTATTTTCAAGCTACTGCCCGATAAACATATTTTCCCATCAACAGTTTTGTGAAACATAAGAAACATGTGCTGTCGTTTGTATCCATATATTGTATGTTTCATGGCGCATTTATAGAGTTTTCCGATTTTTGAAAATCGCTGCAGAAGAAGATCTAGCGCGAAATAATTATAATTCTCTAATCATAGCAGGTACACTGTGCAACCGCTCTGAACAGTGGTCGGACTCACTAATCCCCAATAATTTTACCATAGCTGACTTCGGATGAAAGACAAGAGTAGGGATCGCCTTATGGAACAGGAGGTAGTTTCGGAATTTCGAAACTCGGCGTCCCTCTAATTTTGGAACAGCCATTCCACTTTCATTCCTCTTGTAGGTTTCGGAACAGGCACCGCTATTACGGAACAGAATGGAACAGAATGAAGAGGCCAGGGCACCCCATTACTGAGTTTCGAAATTCCGAAACCTCTTCCAATGGACGATCCCTAGACAAAAGCGCCATAGGCAATTGCTCCATAATAGAAGTGGGCAGATGCATCGTTGTCTTTATTCTCAGCCCAAAGAGTGTCCGTTTCACAATTATAGAGTAATTGTCCTTGTCGCCTCTGTCATTCAACACTCTATTCATTTGCTAATACTTACATTTGTCAGAAGAAGAAAAAGAATCATATTCGGACACTATTATTATCCCCATGAAACACATACAAAACTGATCAGTGATTGCGAATAAAGTAGAGAATCTACGGTGTTCAATAACAGCTGTAAATAGCTAGTGCTAGAGTATTTGCGCAGAATGGGTGAAATTGACTCGATGAGGATGTCAGGGTCGGCGATCTAAGCCATTGACACGAAATATACATTAATGTTTATTTGCACTTCACTAGACGTGTAATTTCCCGTTGATCGTACGAAACATAAACAGACCCTTTAATTTTCAGGGTGAAACGCGAAATTGAGTGTGTGATCACTACAAGGAATGGGAAATCTGCTTTGCATTGTTGGAAAACGCACGTCGTTGTCATTCGAAGCGGTGAAGTTCGCCGTTTAGATTCTTTCGCTGAACGTTCTTCCATATCACTGTTATGGTCAAAATATTCATGGTGCAGTCATTGATGTGGGGTGTGCATATAATTCATTTGATGGCCGCCATGATCTAATTACACCAATCACATACCGACCTTATTATGATCGACGTGAAACACATGTGAAGCTAAAAAAGTGATCGCGAATTGAGTAGGGAATATGCGCTGTTCACGATCGTCTGGAAAACACTTTGAACAATCGCAGCACAATGGAGAAAATAGAACTAGGAAGTGTGGGCTCTTCGGTCATTTTCGCTGTTATGACACAAATATCGCCCTCCACCTGAATGTCATAACTAGGGGCTCTAAATATGTAAATTTACAGTTTTGAAATCCTGGTGCCTCTCCCGCTCTATTCATTTGTTCTCAGGATAAATGCCCATGATCGGATGTCTTCCATAACAAACATGGAGGATCTAACGACATCAGTAGAAGTCATTGATATTCAGTGTTTATAGATATTCCTTGATACATACGGAACATTGTACCAATCATATTCGGACCCTATTATGATCTCCATGAAACACATATGAAACTGATAAGTGATCATACATTGAGCACGGAATCTATGTTGTTCAAGATCGACTGATAAGCCCTAACGCTAGAACATTTGCACATAATTAGTGAAATTGACTGTATGAAGATGTCAGCATCGGCAATCTAAGCCATTGATTCGAAATTCCCATCAATGTTTATTTTACTTCATTTGACCTGAAGCGATCCGACGATTAAGAATCATTCGCAGACCCTTTAATGCTCAACGTGAAACTCATCCGAAACTGTGTGTGTGATCACTGCAAGGAATGGAGAACCATCTTTTAGTTGCCGGAAAAAGCACGTCGTTGTCATTGGAAGCGATGAAATTCGTCGTTTATTGTTATCCGCGAACTGCTTTTGCTGAACATTCTTCCATAAAACTATTATGGAACTAAATGTTCATGGCGCAACTTTTCTTTGTACTTTCCCAATCGAAATGGCAGGATACACGAAAAGAAAAAAAGAAAGTGAAAAAGGGCATTTGCGCCATAATGAATAAGTGATTCTCTTGTTTATGGGTCGTTCGCTCGATCAAATGGCTCATAGAAAAATTGAAGAAAATCATTTTCGATTGATCACGAAAGCAAGAATGACAATATTAGAAGTTATTGCGATGAAGTGATTCTTTAAGATGCTTTCTACCTTCATACGATTGAAAGAATCTTATGCGGACCCTATTATGCTCTCCGTAAAACATATATGAAACTGATAAGTGATCGAATTGAGTAGAGTATCTATGGTATTCAAGAACGGCAGAAAACACGAGCGCTATGAACTTTGTGCGGTAGTGGTGAAAATTGTCGCCGGGAGATGATATTTATTTTCCTTGGAAATGGAAGCAAAAACTGTTTCAATGACGGCTATCTCGCGAGTGAAAGGCACGAACTCCGTGGACATTTTCGCCATAATTGTCAAATGGTTGTTTGCGCCATGGAAATGATGATAACGTTGGCACATCTGTCCACTTCACCATTATAGCGTAATCACTCCATAAAACATAAAAATCGCCGCGAAGGTAAATTATATGCTTGTCAAATCCCTTGGTTGGTCTTTATCTTGCCTGAGCAATCGATCCAGAGGTGACAGTAGCAATTCACTCAACGATTTTATAATGTTTTGGTTCCGCATAAAGAAAAGGGATGATCAACTTTTAGCTTGAATCAGACCCTTTACCTATTTGCGAAACATATTTAGTCGGTGTAATGGCCTAAGATCCAAATTTCTATGCATGGCAGGCCAGAATGTGGGAAAGCGCAATTCAAATGCGCTCTGATCTCTCACCTCTCCTCTGCGTCTCTAGCCAGTGGCTAGGAGCCACCTATACTGTTTTAAGCTATACGCGTATTAATGATAGCGACTTTTGTATTGTTTATCAGTTAGCAGTCGTTTTCGCAGTATCAAAGCCAATTTTTGTCAAATTTTTTTTCCGTTTTGTTGATTACCACGATACGGATGCTACTGTTTACGATTTTTAGCGAATAGAGGCTATCCTCGTCCGCGTTCTATTGTCTCAATCGGGGCTTGAAGCACCAAGTGTAAATTCTCGCTCTTTGCAACAAAACACTGAAGAATTGTCTCTTCCGCTCTCTGAGGTGTGCGGACTTCCGATGTTTATCACTCTCTCATCTCTGTGCTCTCTTCCATTCACACACTCTCTCGTCTCACGGACCATTCTATGTATCTCTGTGCTCTCTCATATCAGTGTGATCTATCTTCGGGCGAACGACAGGAGCGCCATGGTCGTTTGCGCCATAATGGTGAAATGGACGCTTCCGTCGCTAGAGTGATGAAAACGATGGGGCATCAGTTCATTTCACCATTGTGGCTCAAGAATCCATGGCGCTCTTGTCTTTCACCCCTATCTTCAACCCTCTCCTTCTTGGCACTCTCTCGTATACCATTGTCTATCTTCATAGCCCCCTGAAGGTTGTTTTCTTTTCTATATAACTCATTGTCCTCGCTTCTTCATTCCTGAGTGGACGTCTCATTATTGTTAGAGAAAACAATACAGGAAAGAGGAAGGATGGTAGAGTGACCGGGCTAATGGATATCACTAGTCTAGTGCATCCATCGAGTGTATTCGCATCTATCGAGCCATTCAGACAACTGTAGTCATCTCTCATTTTATGGATGGACATTTGCTCCGGTATGTTGACAACTCTACAATAGGCGTAGAGATGTGGATGAATGCATTGATCTATTTGACTATCTATCTTCCTATATCTCACTATTAGAATTGACGGAATTACAGCTTTATGGCTTGTGCTTGAAACATATGTGAAAATATAGTCAATCTGCCAAACTTACTGGAGAAAAAATTTGAAGGGTGTCCTTCAACTTTTCCAAATCTGCTATTCGATTAGACGTACATGCGAAACAGGTCCCACTGAATGAGATACCATTAGGAGCAGTTTGATGACGGGGTAGATGCAATCAACAGTGTACTCAACGTACGTCAGGTAATGTTTGTCCGCTCATTACTCTTCTTCCGCTAATTGCCACGTCCTCATTAACTTGATCATGCTTGTACTTGCACCAATGACGAAAATTTAGAATGAACCTCCCATTGAGTCAATATTTTTCGATTCACGGCTCTTTCAAAAACGTTACCAGAAAAATTCAGTTCGAATATGTTTCACATGAGGCATAAATTCGGATTTAGAGTAATTAATTTGATGGACATTTGGTTCAGAGAATAAAACAATAAACATCACGTGTATGTGCTTGACTGATGATTCAACGGATGATTGCTAGGACAGTATACACAATATGAGTAGTTTGATGACTTGTTAAATGAGATTAGCAGCGCTAGTATTGTATAGATATTGTTTGACCTCATTCTTCTTTGTCCTCTTCGTTCCACCTCCTAATTTACGTGATTGAGCATGCATTTGCATATTATTAACGAAAATCTCACATGAACCTCGTCTTGGCTCAACATTTTTTTCTATTTCCACAATGCCATTTTCGTTGAAAATGATAGAGAGTTCGAATATGTTTCACATAAGGCATAAACTCTGATGAGAATAAATGATTTGATCGACGTACGCCTCCTTGAAAAAAAAGTAAACAATATCACACGTGTATGTGCTTGCCTGACAATTCAAAGTACGAAATTATTTTCATTCATTTGCACAAAGCTCTTCCTTGTATGTATATTTGAGAGATTTGATTCACCTTCCAAAAAATAATTAGATTCAGTGCTCTGTCACTTGTGGGCCGATTGCTCAGGCAGGAGGATGACTAACTAAGCTGATTTGACAACGACTTGAATCACAGGAAATAAGAGATGTGTTAGAAATGCAGAGAAGCGGAGAGCGTGCAATCAGATATCAAAAGAACGTGAAACTTGACTGCATACTAAATAATCAAGTTTTTCGACAAAAGTAACGCGGAGGATCTTACTAGTCGGGTTGCGAGAGTTAGCCAGAGGTTAACTTTTTAACGTTGTGTACATCGATTTCTTCCACCAGAGTAACTCTGTTTATTGAGTTATTCGTGACCAGATTTTCAGATAGATTGGTCATACAATATAGAAGATATGAAATATGATAAAACGAGGGGATACTTTTGATAGTGGGTGCGTAATAGATACTTGCTAGAATTGACGGTTTGTGAAATAGAAATCAATAACTTTCCAGATATAGGATCGGGTGAAACATAACCGAGTTCGTTGCCAACTACAGTGATGACCATAGCAGAGGCAGCTTCAATATCAATCCATGTGCACTGTCATCGTTATGGCGCAATTGTCCAGGTCGATTTTATCCACGGAATATATATTTGATGTAATACAGTCCATGTACGTCCATGTAACGCACTCATCAAGCACCGGGGTCAAAATTGCAGAAAATTAATTCTGCTGTCAGATTTGGATGGATCAAAATATGTTTCAGGCAGAAAATAAAGGCAATAGGGTTCAAGGGAGGTAATGTCATCTCCGTGGCATTTAGGCATACTAAAATATAAAGATATACAGAACGAATCGGCAAGGACGACGCCAATCGACAGCGATCGAAGGACAATAATTTGCGCCACAATAATGACAATTACAATTCACTGTTTGATTATCCAATATCATTTGTTTCACTGTTATGACGCAAATATCATCATGTCTCTCTCACGATTCACAGGGAATGAGCTCCTAAATTTCTCAGCTAGCAACTATAAAATGGTTATGCCACTTTTTTTCGCTTTTCCGGTATGTTGGAATAGGTTTCATTGCCAAAAATATAACGTGGAACGCGTTCAACAGTGATGAGATCTATGAAAGTCGATCGCGGAAAAAAGAAAATACGCTCAACAAACAGAAAGGAAAAGGCATTTTTGAGTTGCAGAAGCAAATATAAATTTGCGTTCCATTACCGACGCTGGAAAGATAGTTTCAGGCAAAGAAATGTGTGTGGGGATGTTAGAGCCGCAGATATAAAGAGAATTACCCGATGGGAGAAATCACAGCGAAATACTTGGGTGCCGCTTGCGAGGAATTTAGAGCATTCAGGATGTCTATTCTCAGCGGCGCGGTTGTCTCTGCATTTTATGGACAACCGCACCACTGACAGTAGAGACATGACGAATTCACTAAACGACTCGCAAGCGACACCCTATGAAACACCTAACATTGTCGAACTCGTAAACGCTGTCAAAGTTATTCGTTTCACATTCTGCCCGTATATTTGCTAGATGGAATATGTTTCAAGTAGCATATAAACGCAATTCAATAAGAATGAAAGAGTTGGGATCAGCACACCCTCAGGAGACAAATAGTAAGATAGTCAAAATGGCGCTCAAAAGAGCGTCGAAATATCGGCCGAAAATTTCGTGTGTGCACTGGATACATGCTTGTGTTGACAGTTTGTGAAAAAGAAAGCGATAACTTTCCAGTTTTAGGATCAGGTGAAACATAATCGAGTTCGCTGTCAACTATAGTACCTGCGCCATGACCATAGCACAGGCTGCTCCACCATCAATTCATATGTAATACCGGGAGCACAACAAAATCACCCCGTTTGGATAATTGCAGGGAGTCTGAGATAATGGGAAGTCCGATGAAGACAAAAATAAGTTTCCCTAACTAATTTTGCCCGTAGATTTCATTTTTCTTATCTATTTCATTGTAGCTTTACATCTAAGACGACGACGTCGGAATTCTGCTGTCGAGGACGTCAATTCCTCACGTCAATCGAACGTCCGTTGAGATATTGACGCCAAATATTCAGAACAGCATTATAATATCATCAGGAAGGCTTTTGATTTATTTCAGATTTTTTCTGAAACTCTCCGTCGACTTAGGCACCGTCAACGTCGAGACCACGGTCACATCGATATCGACCGTCCGTCGAGATATCATCACCAAATCTTCAGGACAACATTCCATGATCATCAGCAGGTCACATGATTTTTTTCAAATGTTTTGTGGACCTCCTCGACGACTTAGACGACTACAACGTCGAGACCACGTCCAAATCAGACGCCAGGCAACATCTCGACGATAAGAAGAGATCCAGACATGAAAATTTCAGAATTTCACGCTGACTCAACCTTGATTACATTCTAAGTCTCAGCTACGTCGTAAAAAAATCTTCGAAGTCGAAAGTGACGTCATCAGAGGCCAAATCAGACGCCGAGCCGTATCTCGACGTTGAGAAGAGATCCAGATGTGAAAATTTCAGAATATCAAGATGATTCAATCCTGATTACATTCCCATTGTCTATACTGATGTTTATAAAATCTTCGAAGTCGAAGGCGACGTCTTCGGACGTCCAATCAGACGCCTAGCCATATCTCAACGATTAGATGAGATCCAGACATGAAAGTTTCAGAATATGACGTTAACTCAACGCTGATTACATTCTGAATCTCTACTTGCAACCCTTGTATCGTCTTTGACCCCCCGACAATGTACTGTAATCCACAGGTTATGAAGGGAGAGAATTGACGTTATAGGGTCCCAGCTGGGACTACGGTCACCGCATCCACGGGAAGTGTTAAGCTGTGTACGATGGCTCTAATTCGGTCGGATAAGTTCAAAGTCGTACACAGAACATCAGAAATAGTAGATGCATTAGCTTACCTACGACCCTACACTCGTATGGGATCCCGATCGATGCTCCTAGACCCACTAATTAGATTATGAGGCATTTGGCTACCTATGGAGATCAACAAGGGGAGCAGCTGAATGACTCTGTAAACAACCTATAGTAACCCTAGTATAGTCTGGGACACCCGACAATGTATTAAGATCCACTGATTAGGATAGGGAGAAAGTTGTAATCAGATGGGTCCCAGCTGGGACTACGGTCACCGCACATACGCGAAGTGTTCAGGTGGCTACTATGGCTCCAGTTCGTGTGGGTAAGTTCACATTCGTACAGAGAATTTCAGAAATGGTAGTTGTAACCGTTGAGGTCGTCTAAGTCGTCGAGGAGGTCCACAAAACATTTGAAAAAAATCATGAGGCCTGCTGATGATCATGGAATGTTGTCCTGAAGATTTGGTGACGATATCTCGACGGACGGTCGATAGCGATGAAGTGGCCGTGACGTCGACGTTGAGGTCGTCTAAGTCGTCGAGAAGGTCCACAAAACATTTGAAAAAAATCATGAGGCCTGCTGATGATCATGGAATGTTGTCCTGAAGATTTGGTAATGATATCTCGACGGTCGGTCGATATCGATGAAGTGACCGTGGTTGACGAGTGGATGTATTGAAGAGAGTGAAACCTGGTCCCCGCAAGGTTGACGTACGGATAGTGTAACGATGGGCATGTTTGTGGGAGAGGCGGGTATGTCCAAAAACCAGCTTGTACA
>JACMIF010003068.1:0-15739 GCA_014805445.1 Diplogasteroides magnus
GGAGCCCCCAATATTCAGACTTACTCTCACGGGAGCCCCGAATATTCAGACTTACTCTCACGGGAGCCGCGAATATTCAGACTTACTCTCACGGGAGCCACGAATATTCAGACTTACTCTCACCGGAGCCCCGAATATTCAGACTGGCAGCCTAACCACTTTCTCCCTTGAGTTCTTGACGAAAAAGTGCCAAAAAATGTCATTTTTTTCAAAATGGTCCTATGTTCACCAAACTCCGCCCTTGTGTAGAGGTTACCGTAGGAGTAATAAAAATAAATTGGGACACCGATTACGGCCGCAGTGTACGTAAATGTTCCAATGGGTCAATTTCTTGGATGATAATTTTGCATCATAAGCCATAATAACCGTATTTCAAACTTTCATCGGTGTCCCAATATATTTTTATTACTCCTACGGTAACCTCTACACACGGGCGGAGTTTGGTAAACATAGGACCATTTTGAAAAAATGGCATTTTTTGGCACTTTTTCGTCAAGAACTCAAGGGAGGAAGTGGTTAGGGTGCCAATATGTAAGCAATATGTGGCTAAGAACCTAACATACCCGGTGGCAAATAGGGGAGATCTGGAGAGCTTTTTCAAAATTTTGGCGAATTTTATCTGATGCTGACTGAACTTGGCGAAAAACATGGGTCCACTTGCGACCGTTGCGCTGAGCCTCGCAGGTAAACCCGAAACATATCACGCGGTGTACGTGTGTGACTTTCAGTCAGTTGTAAGTAGCCACATTGAATAGAGGTTGCTTTCAATGGCTGAAGAAATACCGAAGTTTTAAAAAAAATGGCTTACTTATTAGCCAACCTAATACTAAGGGTTTAAAAAGAATTATTTATTACCGGGCTGCAAGAAGGTTACGTGAAGCTGCAAAGCACAATGAAAAATTTGGCATACATAAATTTTAATGATTATTCTGCGACTCATTATGCTGCCAAGCTTTAAAATATGTGGGGTAAAAACAATTCCATTGTTTCTTCTGGCAGCCTGTCAATAAATATTTGTTTTAGAAACCTTAGTATGCACTTAAGGTAACTCTCGGTAGTACAATTTGCATGATCTGTAGAAAAACGATTCCATGATAGCATTGTCGTCACTGGGTACAGTAACCCGTGACCACATTGAAACTACAGTATCAAAGTTTGAAAACTCTCTCCAGTAGAAGTACCCGACTTGTTCGTTCAAGCGATATTTCAGCATATGTCCATTATAATCCAAATTCGAGTATTGAACTTCTATGAAATACAGGACATTCTTCATTGTGTCAATGTCAATTGTTAATTGGATGATAAACTCCACTCGAAGCTCTTTCGGTGACCAGAGCATTTTCTAAACGAGATTTTAGGGTCGTTCTCGGCGGATATAAATTGGTAAATTTGCCGTCATTCTTCTCCAGAGCGCAATTATCTCACTCCTTGATAAACAAGCTCGATGCGGTGAAGAATAGCGCCAAGTTTTCCGGTTTAAAACTCATTTTATCTATAGAAGTCGTTCGCGGAGTTTGTGAGGCTGAAGTGGTAAATTAAAACTGCGAACCTCTACAAGTTCTCTGCAGGAGGAAGTCGTTATTTCGGGTGGCAGAAATGTGACCAGTGAGATATCCTTCAGATCGGACCTTGAAGCGAGGATTTGAAGTTGATTCATCGTGATGTTTGCAACTCAGTCCAATCGAAGTTTGTAGTATCCGGCAACTAAATGTATCGCTGTTGAACAATTGGGTCGCTATCAATGATTTTGGTGCAGTTATCATTATTATAATCTCGGCGGTGCTGTTTTTATCACACGATGGAGATAACCTCTCCGCGGGAATTAGACGAACGAGAAATTCATATATTACCAATTCCTTTCAAAATTAAATTGTACTTTCAAAGAACTCGTCGTTCATTTTCATAGGCTGCATGAAGTCGATGTTCAGCGGCTTAGCTGCTACAATCTCCAGTAGCATACTGGCGCTAACAGGAGGTGCGCACAACTTGAAAGAAGTACAACGGTATAATAATGCCATGAAAGGCTCCACATCCCATTGGGTGAGCTTGCCACGGACTTCAACCGCAAATGACTTGAAATCAGCCAAGTATCGATTGAGACAAATCCCCAGTGGTCTCTCACTGTAACCCTCGGCAAAAGTTCCCTTGAGAAGATCACAAGTTGGGCAGCGAACACATAAACCTTGAGTATTCAATAGTAGTTGTTGATAGTTGGTAGTTGAATAGTTGATCATATTCGTTCTCCAATGAAGTTATGAAGATTTTGCCGTCAAAGCAGTCCCAAAGCACTTTGCCACAGTTCCCGCATACCCTACTCTTGTGATAATCCACAACGCGCCTAAGGTTCTTGGCAGTCAGTCGAAGATTGTTTAGTTCGAAAGGGCGAAGGTAGATGAAGATTCCCACTTGGATTTCCGAAGAAAGATTCTCCAATAACGATCCATCTCCGAAGGAATTATCGTAGAAATGATGTTCCTGGGACATGATTCAGATAAGAACTGAAGGGATGAACGAGACGGCTGAGAATGACCATTCGTGTATAAGATGACCTGACTATGCCACGATCGATGACCGAGACTGGATAAATGAGAGGTCACATGACATCTTGTCTACACTCATTGTCAACACAATATTTAGTCTTGTCAAATCACATGCTCAGGGTATTAAATGTAGTCTTCGATTTGCCATAAACTGTCCGACACATTTCTTCTCTGTAGTGAGCCCTCGCAAGAAAATTTTACAGAGTGTTGAATCCTTGATCGAGACGTTCCTTCCTTACATGGGAAAATCGCGGACCGGCCTCGAGGTTTTTGATTCTACTATGTATCGTTCAAGATCCCTTGACGGGTGAACAATAAAACTACCTTTAGCTGATCCAGTGGAAACATTAAATATTTACTGCATTGTCGTACATTGTAAGTAAACATTGATTAATTGACAGTCCCTGAGGGGTAGGGGGGAGAGGGGGGACCTGTTTCACGGGGGTAATCTGTTTCACGGACACGACTTTCGATATGCTTTATCGTTTGAAAACTGATTGGCAGGGCTAAAAGCAACGATCGGGCACAAGGCGAAACGAATGATGAAAAGAAGTGGCATCTGCAACAGTGGTCGTTTCTGTCAGTAATTTTCTCATTACTTAGACCTCATTATTGGTATACTGTAATATTTTTAGGATACGGTATCAGTTCAGTTGACTACGGTACCTAGGGCGTTAGAGCAGGCCTTCTTCCTCCAGTTCCTTTGCAGTGCACTTTTGAGAGTCGATGAAGTAGACGCCTCGGATGGAGTACCTGTGCGAGATACTTCCTTAGTATAGCGGACAAGACCGCAACGCGTGGTCCATGCGTTGCTGTCTGTTGAGGTACCCGTCATATACAGGTACGGTATTCCAATCAATAAGCAAATAGCCTCGTCAGCTCAAAATAGAGTACACCATCAGTTCGCAATACCCCTCTCTCTTGCAGTCTTCATTCTCTTATCTCTAGGTATTTATTACAACGTGCAACAAACGAATATGTTGATGAGTCCTGCTCGATGTCGTAGCAGAAACGGGCTTGTTCTGAAATTATTACAAAATGTCATTAAAACTAACTAATGTTTGCATATTATGATTTTACGGGAAAAAGTGCATTTCTCATTCGTCTTATCTCGAGTTTTCACTCTCTCATGGGATAGACAACCGCGCCGAGTGAATACGACGAGTGAGAAACGAGTAAAACTGCCATTTTTAGAAACCCCAAGTGAATAAATAATATTTAGCACTATTAACTTCAGTGAATTCATTTAAATTAAGGTTTAAGGAGACTACTCAGGCTTTTATCGTTCAGAAGCTTCTTTTTATCGTCTAAAGCATTGTTCAAGTCGTCCTTCGTCTTCCCGGTCACCGAGGTCAGAATCGTCTGAAACTACCGTAATCAGTCTGGTTTTCGCGGTGGGAACCTCATCTTTTCAAACCTAAATTCGAATCAACATTTTATCAATATTTGAGTTACAGAAGAGGTTAGATTCGCGGTGTAGGACACCGTACCCTCTTGTATGCCTCCCACAGCTTCTGCGCTCTCATAGGGCAGCCAGCAGAGTGGTCAGCATCATAACCTTCGTACTTGTAGACGTGACTCGCGATGTAGTAACTAAAGAACGTTTTGAAAGCTGTTCCCAACTGCCTCCTGGGCTCAGTGGCAGAGCGTCTGTCTAGTAAACAGAAGGTCGCTGGTTCGATTCCAGCATGAGGCACCAACTTTTTGCCATTCCTTGAGTTATCATCAAACTCAAGGAATGGCAAAAAATAAGTCTTTTCAACACAAAATTGTTTTTCTACCGTAATCCAGATTTTCCTGTTGGGATACCTGTGCAGTCGGAGACTGCCCATGGGGAAGCGATCGAACCACGTGTTCAGCCCCTCCCACAAGTCATAGCCGAGGCCAGGAGCTCCAGGAGGAATTCTGGCTGAATCGAGATCAAGCTACATGCATAGAAGATCAAACTACACTAATCCCAGATGAAACTACAAATGAGCAAGTGGATATGACTAATGAAGAATGTTTGATCAATGACTACAACGGTGCTAGACCACAGCGTCATGAACGATTGCGCCGTTATGGTGAAATGAACACTTGTGCCTTGGAACGACGGCGCTTCTGCACCATTTTACCGTTACGGCGCAAATGTCCATGGCGCGGTGGTGGTCTTTCTCCCAGTTACTCACTTCCTTCCTTGCGACGCAGCACACAATGGGCCTCGCGATGCCTCTGTAAATCATCTTTTTCGTGGGGATGCACTTTGCGATCTCATTGCTATTCATGAGCAAAATATTTTACCTTGGAAATAGTCCCCATGCACTTGGTCCACTTGCTGTACTCCAAGTCGAGTAGCAGATTCGTGTCAGTAGTATCCCCTTGATTGTGATGCACTTTCACGGTAAGGGGCTGCAAAGGAATACTGCTCATGCCTGCCCGCGTGGCCTAGTGGATATGGCGTCTGACTTCTAATCAGAAGACCGCCGGTTCGACCCCTGCCGTGGGCTGACTTTTTGCTCACCAGGAACGAAATATCGCCCAGCTTGGAGAGGGAGGCTGGCCCGTAGCGGAGGTGATAGTGCTCGTCGGGCATCTATAATCGCATTTATAAGAACCAAGTTATTTTGTGCTTAGTCTTTTAAATCACTGCTAATTCACAACTGTCTATTTATTTACTACACAATATTACTCTTTTCCTGAAATGTCGTTGCCAACCAACAACCAACGAAAGAGGACTGATGCCAAAACAAGCCAGTTCCTACCGGAGTTGTAAGTTGAGCTGCGCATCGAGCTTCCCACGGCATCCCATTGGTGGCCCAGTTGTCGACTACAATTCATATAGCATCCCAACCGAACTCTTATACCCAGTACGCTCGTTACGTTTTTGACCGACTGCGTATCTCTCATTTTGCACACTATTTCGTCGTTTCTCTGACCCACTGGCGTGATTTGGCATATGTTTCACCCAGACTACTTAAAGGAACATAAAATGTGATCGGATTAAAGCAGTTCAGGTGGAATCCTTAACACCTTCCATAGGAGATGTTCGTCTGGCTCACACTTAGATTATATCTCATATATGAGTGAACGACAAGAGCGCCATGGACACTTGAGCCATACTGGTGAAATGGATGCTTGAGCCATGAATTTATAGCGCATCTTTATATTTCATCATTATGGCGCAACTGTTCGGGTCAAATGCCTGCCCGCGTGGCCTAGTGGATAAGGCGTCTGACTTCTAATCAGAAGATCGCCGGTTCGACCCCGGCCGTGGGCTGACTTTTGAATATCTTCGATTTTTTTCTATTTCGGCCCAAGCATCCATTTTTGTGCCAAATATTGCTCAAAAACGATCTGCTCACCATTCCAGGCTGATGCAATCCTTTCTTCTCTTTTGTTATCATGGTCTGCGTCGCCCACGACGCTGTGGAAGACGAGTGGAGACATGGCGGTCAGGAGGTAGAAGACCTGCAATCAAACCAGGATGGGTTAGGTTTCAGCCAATGGATATGCGTTCAAAGTATTGTAATCTCGTGTGGTCGATATTTGAACAAACACAGTATTTCCATGTTTTCCCAGGATTTCAAACATTTTCATTTGTTTTTAGACCAGGCTGAAGATATGAGAGCACATGCTCATTGTTGAAACCACGCTAGGATAGGTTTCAGCATTGGGGTATAAAGCTTACCCTCGTGTGGGCCACCTCGGACAGCTCATCGAAGCAGTAGTAGACACCGGAGGACTCGGGCTGGGCCTGAATCAATCGATAATCCATTGGTGTCCAGTAGTCATCAGTCGATTGGTAATAATGTTAGTGTAGAAATTGTTCGAAATGCACATTTGGATTGCTGTAATCACCGATCGATAAGTACCTAACCAGGTTATGTTAAGTTATCTCTGGACAAGAAATACGAACCCCTCTGATGTACAGCTTTCCGTGCGCTTGAATGAAGGAGTGGATGCTAAATTTTCATTTGTTTTATAGATTTTTTTAGCAATTCACTTTGAAAATCGTTGAGGTTCGGGAAAGTCCCTTGTGTTGGACTGCTCTTTCGGGCGGAACTCGGTCTTGACGAGATATTCATGTCTGCAAGGAGCATAACGGTATCGAATCAAGCAATAATCAGGTAGATTATGGTATCGAACTAATCGATATTCAGGAATCTCGCCTCAGGAACCCGCCGCCTTCCACTGTGAGCGCTTCCTTCAGACTCTGACTGTACTTGCTGCCCTCGCTGCCGTTCTTCTTTATCCATGTCTGAATTGTCCGTTCCGGTTATTTCTTCGATTCCGGCAAAATTTGTTGGTGCGATGATACCGAATTTACGATAAAAATCGCAAACCGCTGGGTTTTCGAGAAAATCCTTCACGTGATGCAGCTTGATGTGTCGCCAGGTCTTGGGGCGTCCTGAAATTTTATTATCGAATGCCAACTTCATTCATTGATTGATTTTCAAGGAAATCAACATATCGATAAACTGAAAAGATGATCTACCGTTGAATACGAATCCGTACTCGCACATTCTGCATGGGATTTCGACGTTCTGACCGGCGTCGAAGTAGATGGGCACGACCTGAGAAGAAATCGATTCAGTATGCCAATCAATAACCATGGGCATTATGGTACCGATCGGCGCAAGAGTCAAATGTCTAGTACAGATATGTTTCACGCATGTGACAAATTGAGGGCATTTTTAGCACTATAATAATTTCCTTGCGACCAAACTAAAATGAATTTTTAAAGAAATCTCCTATGAGCCTCGAAATTGTTGGCGCGTCCGTCCATTTCACTATGGCGCAATAATCCATGGCGATATTATCTTTCATCATCGAAAGTACCCACAATGGTCTTCTTCTCATTGCATTCCTTCTCGTATTCCGCCTGTGCGAAGCGACTCATGAAGAAGTCACTGAACAGCAGGGTTACGGTAGGCTTCCGGTGGGAGATTCAAACTTCAAATTCGCGTTATCGAGGCCATCGATGAGCTCCTTGTCATAGAAATGGACTCTCTGAACACGGGAATTTAGTGCTTTCTGTCATTTAGTAAACAGCCGAATCTACACATCATACACATCACAAATAATAGGTATCTAGGGAGATTATTTGTTTCCGTGGTTCAGTATATCAAAACAGAGTCGCCACACAACATCACACTGTTTGTGTTGAGAAACAACGGTATTTCTTATTCTCTGTGATTTGGAAAAGATCAGAATTGCACTCACGTAATCATGCTCAGCAGGCTGCTTGGCCAGTGTCGGATGCGGTAGGAGTAGCAGGAGGGAGAGCAGAGGAAGGAGGTACCAACCGCCCATGGTGAGAGACGGCGTACGAATGACACCATCCATTTTGTCCTCTGTTGATCATTTGCAAATATGCAACAGAGTGTTGATTCGGAATTGCAAATGCTTCCTTTGACTGTGGGAGTGACAAGAGTTCGAATTATGGAAAACACAAGTGCAACATGATTCTAAGTCCCCTCATTCCGAGTCGACGATTATCTATGATTAGCGAGAGGTATAGGGATTACAATTTATTATTTCAAAAAAAGCGCTGCATATGAATGGCATTATCGATTTTGTCGTCCGTGTATAATTTGTGAATTTGCTACAGTGGGTTGTTTGGAATTGGAACTGCTTTATCTTTGACTGTACAATGAAATGTAACCGTATGGATGGACGATAGCTGTTGCACGGTAAAAATGCCACATCATAAATATTAAATAACATGAACATCTACTCTAAAAGAAATTATAAGCAAATCGGTACCTAATACGGAGCAGTAGTATGTAATTGACGAGAAAAAACGATATGATTAATAACTACGAAACGGAATCCAAGTAGGTTGTCTCTCTGACGCGATGGACAATCGCTCCGAACGAAGTAGACTACAGAAATCTGCACTTCTGCTTCGATTCAGTTCCCTATACATAAGGCAGTTCTTATAGGCTACAGTAATCCTAATCATTAATCTACTATTCGGAGGTAAGAAGAGGTAAACTGAACAAGAGATTAGGCAAGAAAATGAGATGACATCAGGTTGCAATTCGAACCAACTACAGTATTCCTAATCAATACGATCTAATGATTGCTTCAAAATTGAGGAAAACAGGCATAAGTTCGCATTATTGATCTACAGTAATCCTAATCGATGATTCATTATTGATTGATTCTCCGTTCACATTGGCAGTGGAAGTGTGCAGATCAGAGACGCGAAGGCAGTCACATCCACAGAGAGCAGATCGGACGGGAATGAGGCCTGGAAATAATAAATTCAAATAAAGTCAAAATTAAATAATTGAATATATTTTTTCTATAATTGTTTTCGTTTATGTTTGGGGGCTGCTACTGATCTGCGATCGCCACCGTTGAGTAACCGCATATTTACAGCTAGTGTGAAACATATCTGAACATGGTGAACAAATCACTGGCCGTAAATTTATGGAGTAATATCCGTTCTTACTACTATTTCGCAAAGGTCCATGGGGTAGTACTACTACGTAGTATTACACCATGAAACAGGACCCCCTTAAAATTGTGCTTATTATAGGTGCGGAAGTTCGTTATGAATATTTCCTAGAGTTCGCGCTTATTTATAGAATCCGTGAAACATATCCTCATTCCTCTGCTATTTACTCTTTCAAACCCCCTGATCCCATCCCTTCTTTCCTATTCAACACCTCTCGTTGCTTTCCTACAGTGAAAGTGGATGGGGCCATTCATTCAATTGCGCAACGACTCATCATTCTTCCCCCCTTCACAATCCTATCCTTATCCCTACCCCTTAAGCCCCCTCAACTAGAAGCGAGAGATAACAGCCGAAGAGAGAGTGAAGACAACGAGAGACAGCCAAAGTGCTTCTTTTCTCAGGTAGCAGCTTCCAAGGGGTGCGAAACTAGGCCAAGGTCTTATCCCATCCCTCTTAATGCTAGACACCACCTGCCAAAGGGGCGCTTTTTTCGGTAGTGGATACAACGGCTATTGTCCGAGCACCGATTACTTTTACAGCAGTAATTGTGGAGGTTGTCAAGACCATCGGTCCATAATATTGTAAGGAGACAATTACTTTACAGCAACTGTCAGTCATTGCAGAGCTGTCAAGACTAGGGATCGCATTGTGGAACGTTGTTGACCGCCGTTCATTTCTCTGTTCGCAGAGACGACAGCTAGGAATGAAGTTAGACGCCTGGAAATGAGCGGCTGTCAATAACGTTCCATAATGTGATCGTTAGTTATGAATGGAGGGACTCAGTTCATACATGAATGCAATTACTTTGATAGCCGTAATTGCACCTAGTCAAGACCATCTCGGTCCCTGTTTACTGTCCGGGACGTTACGGCCTATTGTGCGACCAGACCGTCAGCACAGTATTTTTCAATCACCTATAGCTATGATAAAGCAGCTATGACATCATTTTTTCAGGCGCGTGCCATTTGCCAAAACTGCTATCAACACTGTGTTTCACGGATGCAATATAACAAAATTATATAGCTTCCATGAAAGATAACCGATCACGCGTACGAACTGCCAACCACACTGTGTTCTAATCGTTGTGGGGAGCCTTTTTATCTTGCCCTTTTTTGAACGTTTGCGCTCGTTATCTAGAGTCGGAATCTGGGGAGGACACCCATTCATCTTTCTCCCGTCCGAACGGTTGCCACGGTATAAAGATAGACAAAGATCGCTCGATTGAGAGAGTTACAGTGGCTGACTCCATATGCGACAATTCATAGTATTCGGATAGGCCGTTCCGAACTCAAGTTCTGATGGACTCTTGGATTTAGTCATGCGCATCTTTGAGCATCGGCGCAATCAATTTTGCCTCATACACCCGATAATATTATGCCCTCGCCCAACACTTTTTCACGAATGAATGCGGCTCATATCCTGTAAGAGGATTGCTAGGAACACAGTGGGCAAAAGATGGAGATAGCATCTACTTGGTCAGGTCAGCCATTATTCCACAATGTGAAACAAAGTGTGATTTGGAAGATTGAAATGCCCCCTTGTGCGGCATCTTACCATCACATCAACCTTACAGTTCGAGATGCGGGGACATGGACAGAAAAGGAGATAGAAAGTGGCCGAGAGAGTAAAAGGGCATCTCAAGGACGAGATGAGATCGGGCAACAGATGGACAAAAGAGGGTGCGAGAATGGACCCTGAGGGCATTTGAATTCATGCCCTGAGGGCATTCGAATCGCCCTTTGGGACAGGACAGGTACAATGCCTGGGTAGAATAACCCCTTGGGACATAGAAATTGATCAGGACAGAGGAATTACACAGCGCATTTTAGTAGTTTGATGAAAAAAGAGCTCAAAGTTTAGTTCAGTTTAGTTAATGTTTCACACCCAAGGTAAAGTGAATGCATTTTTAGGAATATAATCTTGTACTTGAGAACGACCGAAAATGAATCAAAAAGCATTATCATATGAGACAGGAAGTTTTGGGTAGTTCAGATCCATTACACTATTATGGTGCTATTGTCCATATGCTCACCTCGTCATCCACGAATCCCGGCGAGTGTACGGGGGACTGCGCTTCGGTCTTGACAGCCTTAGCCTCGAGTATTCGAATGAGCGCCGAGTCCCTTTTATTGATTGATCGATGGACATATTGATTGGATGGCCGGTCGATTGGTTCCATCTTGATCTGTCGATGGTTGCAGATTTCAGTGTATGCCTCGGTCTTGCCTATAGTCACTCGACCCTCCATCGTGTCGGTCACGAGGTTGAGCAAGCTCTGAAAACATTCTTTTTTTTAATATAAATAATTTTTATATTTTTGAATTTGTTGGTACAATCTCCTAACAACTGACTGATGATTGCACAGAGTCAGTGAATTTACTGCTGGAAAATACAACAGAATAAAAGCAAAGATCGCCATCGACGTTCCTTTTCTTTTATTTTCCACCCATGTTGCACTAAAGTGCGTGGACAACTATCTACGTGTGAATAAGGGTGGGGCAATTTAGCACAGTTGATCTTAAGAGCTTGAAGATCATAAAAGTTGCAAATCCTATTACTGTTGCACTCAAGTGCTGGAAGAAAGCGAAAGAATGAAGGACGAAATGCAAGAACGCCGTGGATTTTTGTACCGGAATAGTGAAATGTTCACCAGCGCAGCATCGTTCTCGCTGTTTGCACAAGATAGATATAATAACTACGATGCATATTTGTGAGATTCCAACTCGGCAAAAAAATGCCTCATTCGTCTAATCTCAGCGTTAGCCGAACTGTAGTCTCTACTCACATTTCATAGGCGACAGTTCCGCGCAGATTAGACGAATGAGAAATGCTCTTTTTTGCAGATTCGAAAGCCTATGCCACAAAAGAATTGCTCGTGATCTTGGTACTTCTGTACTCTTAGTGCAACTCCTTCGGAAGGGCAATAGAGGGCGCGCAGAGTGCTCTTGGGGGGTTGCAAAAGGGATGGAATTGAATTGAAACAGGTTCTTACGCCATCGAAGCCAAAGAAATGCAAGGGTGACACCCGGTGCCAAGACACACGATTGTGATCGCGCACCTAGACCATTTATAGCTTGAAACCTAATCCCGCCGGGTTCTGCGGTAAACAACAACCTCACATGGTTAGAACGTCTTACACAGAACGGGTTTGGCGCAAAACAACATCTCTTACCTGGTACGAGGCGGTGTTTGCAGGCAGAGAGGCGGCGATGTTTTGCAGTCGATTAAAGACCACCGGGTCCCGAGAGGATCGTGCCTGGGACCTGGAGAGGTACGGTAGCGATCGATAATCAGGAGATGTATCTTACGTGGAAGGGGAGCAGAGACTGTAGTCGATCGGTGAGCAAGAGGAAGAGGGGGAGGACTGAATTAGTTTCTTATTGTTAATATTCTATTACACCCAACTTATAAGACAGTAAACATGCAGAGCTGCATAGTAGGCATATAATCTATATGTGAAACATATTTGAAAATGCCAAATATGTTGAAAACATCCTGTCATTTCTAATCTGTGAGAAGCATTGCGAAACAAATGATCGACTTGTTAAGGAACCCTATCAAACGGTCTCGAAGGGAATATAATGAATTACCCTGTCAGACAGATCACTGGATGACGCATAGGATGATCCCGAGTACTTGCGCTGCCTGGGACGGGCTCTGGAGGGGGAGATACGGTAAGGATGCAGACGGGGAGAGAATGAGGAGGACATCTGAATGAAGTGATTGTTAATGAACCCTGTCAATTGGTCCTGACGCGAAAATAATAATAAGCACAAAAAAATTGCTAAAGAATACAGTCAAATATAGACGTAGCACGAAAACTCTTTTTATCGCCTGAATTTTTTTGTATAGAGTTACGTGCGCGCAAGGAAAGAACTGACAGCTTCCAGGTAGTGAAACTTATTGCAACCGGGTCGGGCGATCGCCGCGGTGAAACCTAAGCCCGCCGGGTTGCGCTCTCTCGGCAGCGCTTCCCGAGGCGGCCGTCGCATCCCAAAGTGCGTGTATTCCATTCCTCCATGCCGTAAGAATGCGCCGCCCCTTTTCTCTGCCTCTCTGCGGTCTCCTCGATCCCTGTGCTCTCTCACTCCTCTCGTTCACTCTCGTTGTCTGTACTCTCTCTTTCTCCCTTGTCTCTAGGGTCTTGGCCTTGGGGCAGAGGGGAGATGGGATCTCGAAAGAATGTGAAGATAAGCACAGGGAGCTTGTGTCTAAGGTCACCCTCGAGATCCTCTCTCGTTATCCTCCGAGGGCTAGGGCTATGCTAACCGGAAAGGGGGATGTTTATCTGGGCGAAAAGAGAGGAATTCCTTTCTCCTGATCCTGCTGATCCTTTCTCCGGGAGTCAAAGTACGAGCTTAGGAAGGTGACGCATTCGGACCCCACCCTATCATCCATATCTTCCCACTAGGGGTTCTAAATCGGTAAATTTATCGTCCATCTTCTCCGAAGCGCGGTCGTCTCTCCCCCTGAATGATGACGATAAATTTACCGATTTGGAAGCCCTACTTCTATGCTAACCAGAAAGGGATATGGCTGGGAGAGGAATTTAAGAAGCCATTTCAATCTCCCGAGATGGAGCTGCGATGATAAGCAGAAAGTGAAAGTTGGCTGAAGCCAGAAGGAATTCGCTGAAGGGATGATTGCGTCATACGCAGTAGGGATCCGAAAACGGTAGAAAAAAGTGAAATTGTTGTTCATCTCATCCCTACTTTGCTTGATGTGAAAGATAGACGAGCCATGGACAGTTACGCCGTTATGATGAAATGGACACTTGCGCTATGATAATAGCGACAATGATAGCGCATGGATTCACGTCGCTATCATGGCACAAATGCCCATCATTCAGACTCAGTTCAGAGTCTCGTGACTGTTTCGTCACTGTTATAGCGTAAATATTCAGAGGGATGACCACACAGGTATTCAAGGGGAGAAAGACAAGAAAGCCATGGATATTTGCGCTATAATGGTGAACGTACACCTGAATCGCGCATTGATTGCGCAATACACCACTATGGCGCGAATTGCCATGGCCCTCCTGTCGTTCACCTAAACTCAATGTCATTGAAAACTCTCAATAATACACTCTTCACTGTTGTTGCGTAATTGTCCAATGCGTTTGCCACACAAGAACTTGCGCGATCTGCCCTCTCGACTCGGCGTTCGCTGTTTTTCTGAAGAGAAAAAAAGCTCCTCCGCGATGGTCGAGGGGAGATGACAATCTTCAATCTCTAAACCCCTAACTAGGGAACGACTTATGGACAGTTTTTCGTGTCCGTACACACCTGCGAATCATTCTCACTCGCTCATTATAGACGACCGGACGCATGAGAGCACAGATGAAAGTCGGTCATGCGAAATGATTACGCATTTCACCACAATGGTCCTACAGTCCATGGCGCTCTTGTCTTTCACCCGCAGTCTCGCGGTCGTCTCAGCGTTTTTTTTTGCTTTTTAAGGGAAAAAACTGATCAGATAGATGACAATCAGTAATCTCTGAACCCTTAAACCGAGCCAAGGAAGTAGTAAATAGGGGACTTTTTGTGCACAGAGTTCTCATCTTATCAGCATCTTTCCATCTTCTTCTGTCCCTTTCTCTTTTGCCTCTGCAGAATTGCTCAGAGTCTCTCTCTCTGCTAATGGGATGGAGAAAACGGAGCGAAAGTACACAGGTACTAGTTAGTGCCTGTACTAGTCACCAACTTGAGTAGAGGACGTTGGAAATCTCCCCAATCTCAATGCGAGATTGACACACCAAACTATCTCTAGGGGGTTCTAAATCGGTAAATTTGTCGTCGTTCCTATCCGCTGAGCGGTCGTCTATGATATGATGAGACACAACGGCGCTGCGGAGAAGAATGACGACAAATTTACCGATTTAGAACCCATACATCACCCTACTTAGGTACCTTCTCCCGTCCCTTGTTGATCTCAGAGATATCCGAACCACTGTAAGAAGAAAGACAAAAACCCACCGTGATTCAAAAAAACGAAAAGGGAGATTTGATCATTGCAAACAACTCGGACCAAAGTGAAACCACGAGATTGGGGGTAGAAATACGTTTATCCGAGATCTAATATCAAGGCACAAGATTGCGGTAGCTTGATGATTACGGTAGCTTTCCCCGCGAGACCATTTAATATCCAGGAGCCGTACGAGGAGGAGGACAGTGGTCGCATCCGCCACCGTGTCCCTTGCCACCAGACTCTCCGTGCGATCCATCAGACCCTGAAACAAGAATTAGCTTACGCGAATCGATGAAACCTAAACGCACCGGGTTTGCCGGGAGATCCGTCGGGACCGGCGTCTCCGGCTGGTCCGGGTGGGCCGGGCTGTGCGTTTCCGGCGCTTCCGGCGTTACCTGAAACAAGCTACCGTAAACCCCTTGATTGATTACCGTAACCATGAATGTCGTTTCAAGAGTATACTGACCTGCAGGTCCGGCTGGACCGGCGGGGCCTGGTGGTCCAGCAGGGCCGGGCGCTCCTTGGCCCTCGGTGACCGTTCCGGCGGGACCGGGACCTCCGGGGGCTCCTGAATCAGGGAAATTATTAATCATGCTACAGTAACTCAGTGGTCTAGGGCGCCACATTTCATTCTGACAGCCCGGGTTCGAATCCCGCCCCTGCCCAACCAAGGCGCCATCCCTCCGCGGGTCGGGCAATTGGTAGCGGTGCCCGCGAACAAAGATCCCCTGGAGAAAACGCTTGGAACGCCAGGGTGTAACTCCTAATCGACTGGCCTAGCAGTCCA
>JACMIF010003069.1:0-15736 GCA_014805445.1 Diplogasteroides magnus
CTCTCCTATATGGCCGAATCAGACCAAATGACCATATGTATGGTAACGTCAACACATACCCCTAACACCACCACCACATAGTTTGGGCTCTGGTTCAAATCGACGGCGCTACCACCAGGACCCCCTCCATTGTCTCCAAGAGCGCGTGTTAATTACCCAAGTTTGAGGCAAACATTCGATCCAGCTCTTCTAACGAAGTGGCTTGAACCTGAAATTTTGGAACGGCTCTGCCTAGGTGGAGCCACTTATTCGGTCAATCGATTTGGTGCGTCTTTTTCTGTGATTAGAACACGGCTCGTCAACTCAACAGGGTTGCTCCAGCGAACTGACCGCGTCGCATACCGTAATTTTTTGGCGCGAAAATTCAAACCAATTTTTTCGGCCTCGATTTTCACTAGCGTTATCACTTTGACCCAGCCGGGCCCGTTGAACTGACGCGTTCGCGGTCGCGATTAGCGGTTCAATCAGTGGCGTTGTTAACGAGCCGTGTACTCAACTTTCTAAAGAAACTTGAATGCGGCTCACGACAGGAGGATGCTTCATCTCAATTGCTCCTTTTCAAAAAAAAATCTCCTATTCGGGAGCGTGCCATATTAATCCCGCGTGAGAGCGGAGTTCTCTCAATTGCTTCAAAACGTGCAAAATTTGAATGCAAATGACAGTGAACGCCAATGTGTCTCGCACTTTTTCTACCCATTCAACTAATCAGTAGGGTTTCTAATTCGGGAGTAGAGTGTATTCGTCTGTTGTCTGATTAAAGAGGAGCAGTTGTCTATTGCATGCAACAGCCAACCGCTCCTCGAGAAACAGACAACAGGCGAACGATCTCCACTTCCGATTTAGAAACCCTACTAGACAGCGGTCATCCACAAAGAGTGCTCACAAATCTTAGTCTGCCTCAACTGACAAATTACTAGACCATAGAAAACAAGCAAGCGGCCGCAAAAAGACATTAGTAGGGTAACGAAGCGTGAAGTTGCTATTTTGTAGTCTTCATATCTACTGTAAGTAAGATCAAGTAAGCAGCAAGTATGAAATGGAACAAGACTGAGCGAGATCCCCTCCAGGTGTGCTAAAGTCTGTAGGTTCGCAAATTGTAAGTGCAACAGGTAAGCGAAGGTAAGAGTTAGGGTTGCTAAATCGGTAGTATAGTGCATTTCGCATTCCTCTAATCTCCGAGCCACGATGAGTCCGAGTCTCATCTCGATTTGCTACCGATTTACAAACTTTAGCAAGTTAAGGGTAATGAGTAATTCTGAACCGCCCAGTTCGAAGTCGTTCTCTAACCTCCATTAGTAGTAGACTCCATGTCATTCTGTTCTCGGTATGCCCGTTCCTCTTCCTCTCTGAACCTGACAGCACATGCTTTGAGGTCCTTCCGCGGCAGTTTCGCCGCTCCTCTGGACAACATCGTCGTTTTTAGCATTCTGAACACATCGCAATGACTTTTTGTTGTCGCTCAGCAAGGACGAAAGACAAGTGCGCCATAGACAATGCGCCATGATCTATTTCACCATTATGGCGCAAATGTCCATGGCTCTCATGCCTTTCATCCATCAGGAAACCAAACTCGCCCGAACGATCGCGAGGATTAAGTTTGAAACCATTCCCTACGAATACGTCATTTAGTAATATCGGCATTTTAGGACAAGACTCCCAAATTTACAGATCCAAAATGTGGAACAAGGAATAAGGCAGATATCACTTTATTACCGGATTCGTGACCCGTGCACTCTGAGGCAAACCTTATCAAGGCTTTAAACGAGTAAAATCAGGACTAGGGACGGAATCCAAGCAGAAGTGCACGTTTCTTTCGTCTAATTTCCTCGAAGCGGCTGTCCGTCACGTGAGGGAGAGACAACCGCTCCGAGTGAATTAGACGCCAGAAATGTGCACTTTTGCTTGGATACCGTTCCATAATCAGGACAAATCAAGTGACTAAATTGGCTGGGCAGAATGCCACATCTGTGATCAATTCGTGTGTCAAGCGAATGAAGGAAAGGAAGAAGGGGGCTAGGAGAGCAGCCCAGTCTGGATTCGGGGGATGAAGGGAGACGATTAATCAACACTTTTCGATTGTGACAGCGTTGCTAGCGAATTGGCGACTATACAGATGAATTGGAAAGAAAGAGAAAAAACTGAGGGCAGCCCCAACTTCACAGAGATCAGGCGGTTCAAAAACCTAATTATTTCGTAATACTCTCGTGCTTGGTCATATCATTTAAAACAATAACCACTCGGTAATGAAAAATAGCAAATTATTCAATAACATGGCCTAGATGGTACAAAGAAAAGGCTACATCTGTACACATGAGCTTTCAGGGGTTGCCAGTAGGCATCGAATTTAGGAATGCATTTGCATGTTTCTTTCTGATTTCAGAGGCGAGAACTGGTCTTTGACGAGTGATAGACAACCGGCTGGCACTAGAGCACAGACGGGAAAAATGCAAATTTGAGTTCCTAAAGTCGATCCCTAATTGCAAGTAATCATGCTATTCAAGGCACATTCTCACACAATGGAATTTGCCTGAATGCGAACAAAAGGCACTGCTTATTTATAATACCTCGATTGTGTATCTCACGTAAAGCAAGCAAAAAGACAATAGATTACACATTATAATCATACCTACAAATATGACACGTCGGACGCGGTGTGACCCAGTTGGACTACTACTATTACAGGCACTTCTGCTTATATCCGCCGACTATATTGTAGGTTACTGTAACCTACAATATACTAGGCATAAGCAGAAATACCAAAAAAATAACATTTTATTCAATTTCAATTTTCGCTTTGATCATGCTTTTCGTGTCGCAACCATACGCGCTTGGTGCCATTCGATAGCCAAGGCCAGCCATTCGATGTTTGCTTATCATCTTGTTGAACTTGTCACGACGCACCGCCTCGATCACGTCCTCCACTGCGGCCTTCTCCTGAATGACAGGCATACGGTAATACAGTCAGTAACTATAGGGAGAAATGATTACGGTATTATTCCCTTACTTCATCTACGCTTAAATAATTCATTAAGTAGGACATCAAAAAACGGAATTCACCAAGTCGGCTAAGTTTTAAAAAGAACTTTCTTTCCGTAAATGTACCACTCACTCTCTATAGGCTATATACTATAGCGATCTGATGTTGGAAATCGTTTTATACTCCTATAAGAACTTCAAACCCATGAACACGCGGCGGAAACGTGACATCCCCCGTTTTGGACCAGTTTGCTATTCTGATGAATGCAAAAAATTACAAATATAAATGCCCAAACGGGTATATAAATGCATTCTCGTTTCACTAATTAATTCGGAGCTGTTGTTTATCAGCTGTGAGAGACAACCGCTCCGAATGAATTATAAAGAATAGCGAATGCATTTAAACACCCGTTTGAAGGTCTGTAGTTCCAAAACAGCGGTTCCAAAATCTCACTTTCCCGGTGTGGTTACTGTATCCCGGTCCAATCAATAATTCTCACCCTGCCCGTCGGTCCTTCGTCCTCCTCGTTGTCTTGCATGCCCAGATTCACGTGTCGCGTGCGCTCGTGACGAATGACGTGGGACTGAAAAACTGTTACTGTATCAACTGAAGTATGACTTCATCAATCGATATCAGCGCTCAATATTGATTGGTGACGTCATAGTGGCCAAACCGGCACAAATAGTTTCTGGATCTCTCATTGTAATTCGCATCCAATTTTCACTCATTTTTCTCAATTTCAAAGGCTGGTTTCAGTAATTGTTTATCGCGTAGTGCCCTTATATGAGACTGGACTTGCACAAATCACCCTATGCTCGGGTAAAAAAATATTGACTGCTGGGAAGAATTCTTTGAACTGGAAAACCTCCTCCATTATCATGCAAATCAGAGAAGAACCTGACCGAGATGCTACTGGCATCAATGACCCTAATTTGAGAGTATTTGCTTGTACGAGATTACGAAATCAGGAATTTTATGTTTGCTTTTGAATAATCTTCATTTCTATGACAATCTACCGTATAATTAAAAAGTATATAAGTATTTGGAATATGCAGCCGATTATCAGAAACATAGAAGATTGTAAGATGACAGCACATATCATTGTTATTGTGTCCATAGATGTGCACACTTTGTAAGCAAATTTTCGCTGCAGGGTGCTCCCAAAATTATTTTCTCAAAATGCACTGTAAAAAGACAATTTTTTCAAACCGCGCAGAGTGCTCCCACTAAACTTTTCTCAAATGCACTGCAAAAACGCAAAATTATGGCCTTGTAGGCTACTCCCACTAAAATTTGCAGGGTGCTCCCGTAATTTATTACAGCCCGGCGCACCTATGATTGTGTCATCATCGCCAATTCCTAACTATTCGTTGCTCGTCAAGATGAAAAGCGAAACACCCTCTATAGCGGGAAAACTTTAAAATGTAAAGACATTCCCTTTTAATGAATTCATTCTGTATTTCCTAGGGTGTCGCAAACTCTTCCCGGGAGTCCCGGCGTGGAATGAGTGAGGCCGCCCTCCTCCCGGGAGGAGAAGGCAAATGACGAAAGTACAACGGGATCCCGTTGTACTTTCTCCATCGGTTGGGACTCTCACTCATTTTAGGTAGAGACCGCTTGAAAATGGAACAAATTTTTCTGAGACGTTAGTGGGATGCACTGATAATCTGAGTATATTACAATACCTTTTATTATCCTTTCTCGACATTTTTTTTCAAGAAATAATAATAATCTATTCGAAAACGCATCTGCTGTATTTTTATTATTCTTGCAAAAAGTTATTCTTTGTTAAAGATTTGAACCTGAAAAACTGAAGCTCTCGAACATTGGGCCGACTTCTTCCCAACTGCGCCATATCGCTACAGTTGTGAGTGCGAAAGATGATACATAGGAAGCAACGACGCAGAAGACTGTATAATAAAAAAGACTGGCCTCATGATTGGGATCACTTGAAATGAATGGGAGTCCCAGCCAATGGAGAAAGTACAGCGGGATCCCGTTGTACTTTTGTCATTTGCCTTCTCCTCCCGGGAAGAGGGCAGCCTCACTCATTCCACGCCGGGACTCCCGGGATCCCTCCCATTAGCGACACCCTAGTATTTCCAGCTAATTAGCAACTGTGCGGATCAATAAACCAACTTTGCCGTAGCCCTCCCGCCCTCAACGCACCCATTTTCCATTGTCACTAGATCACCCGGAAGAAGTATGCAACAGCACAAGCATGAAAGGCTGAGCGGGAGTAGGACATTTCCGCACAGACATTTTCTCACAAGCCCATAACTCAGACAGTTTTGATTTTCATGAAAAATGTCCCTGAGAAAAAGATGCTTATTTTATCGAGACGATTCGAAATCACTATAGGTTGTCCATATTTGATCAATCCTAGGGGGTCTTGTGTGGAAGTGTCGTGTGCGGAAATGTCCTACTCCCGACTGAGCAGTGCATGAAACAGCGCTGGTTTCCATCGCAACCGTGGAAATAAAATTTCGAAAATCAAAATCATCGCAAATAGAAATTGGTAAGCCATTTCATGTGATAACTAAAGAAAATGTAACAATCTTCTAATTCCAATTAATCTATCCTCGTTCACACTCTCACGATCTTTTAGATAGCTCATTCTGCATTTAAGGCCACACTAATCCGCCATTCACACGCTACATTGTTCCCCAGTCGGTCGAGTGTCGAGTACGCAACAACTTATGAATCGCTTTTCGTCCGTGCGCACCGGTGATCCGATGTCCCTGGCTCATAATAGACGGTTGAATGGAAGCACAGACAAAAGTCAGTCCAAAAGTCGTTCCCTACTGCCGACTGCTAAGCAACACAAGTTGCGAGCCGACACCAGGGATCGATTTAAAGAACATACATTTGCATTTTATCTCTTGCGCTAACGGTTGTCTATCATTCGTCAGAGACAACTACTCGCCAATGCGGTCAGACAGAAAAGATGCAAATCCGTTCGAAAAGTTCATCCCTAGTCGACACTATGGATCGGCGATTGACTGAATGCGAGCATTGTATGTCTCTAATCCTCCTCTATCCGGTCGTCCTTCTCCGATGAGCGATGAATACCCGATAGCGAAGAGTTGGGGAAAACGAATGTGCTTACTCAGTCAAAAGTCACCATAGTAGACATTGTCTACTAGACACTAGGGAACGACTTATGGACCGTTTTCCCTCCGTGCGCACTGGTGAGTCATTCTCTCTCGCTCATCATAGACGGTCGGTCCAATGAGAGCACAGACAGAAGTCGGTCCAAAAGTCGTTCTCTTGTCGACACCCAATAAATAGCAAAAGTCTATGGTGCGAAACGAGGGTGTCTCCAAATTGTCTCGGCGTGAGAGCGCGCGTCTCATGACATTGGACTAAAATACCACATTCAGAAAGCCCGGGACCACGTGTAAAGTATAATTATTTTGTAAAAAGAAAATTATGATTAGGTCCATGATTGATTGCCCAATGATACTGGACAGTATTCCCAATTGTAAGATATTTTACAAGTTACCCACATCGTTTTGAGGTATGACATAATAAATCAATATTAATTAAAATATAATAAGCAACCAAACACGAACCTTCTTCGTGAATAGCTGCCCACAGATCGTGCAGGGGAACGGCCGCTCGCCCGAGTGCATCTTCTCGTGCATTCTGCAAATCCACGACTCATATCATGAATGGCATTGTCTAGGACATAGTTCCAGTATTACGGCCGCATCTTTATGAACATAGGAACTATGGTTGGCAGTTTGAGTACGAAAGTGCATTCGTCATCTCTGCTTTTCCGCAGGGCGGCTGTCTCCCTCGTACGAGGGACAATCGCTCTGGGGAGCGGCATAGATAACGAATGCACTTTCGCACTCAAACTGCCGACCACAATAGGAACAGTGAAGCATCCTATAACACAGATCTTCTCAGAGAGTGAAACAACCACTGCTACAGCACTACTAGCAAATCGCGAGGAAAATAATTTTTCCTGACTATATCGTCCTGTAGCATAGACTAGTGCTGTAGCACCCTCTGTTCATTCTACTCCACTCTCTGAGAAGATCTGTGATAAAATGGTGATTCTGCACCCACGACACATGTACATTTCCATCTCAAATGCTAATTGTAAGAAGATTTGAAATTCCCAACATTCATTGACTTCAAGACGCAGTAAAAACACTCATACACTTCCAATAATTGCGTGACTGTTCGTCTACGCAACTAATTGTAAGTGATTTGAGGTAACACATCCGACACTATAAAATTCGAGATACACAAATCCAAGACAATTTTCCCATGTTTTCTTGTTCAAAAACAAAATTTAAAAAATAACAATCAAAAACCTGAGCGCGGAAGAGGACGGGAACGTCTTGCCGCACTCCCAAGTGCACGCGTACGGCTTCTCCCCTGCAAATAAAGATTACATTTTAAAAAGCGAATTTAATTCTTCAGAATGTTTTTTTAACAGTCGACGACTACTTTTTCACAATTATCTCAAAGACCACATAGTTTTTCTATCAAAGACACAAGTTTCATTATCAGTCCACTCACAACCCCGTCCCGTGTGTGCAACTATGAAATACTGTGATCAGTTTGCAATCACAACAGTACTCGATCCTAGTAGGATTATCCTACCGTAACCCTATGCCCACAACCCCGTTCCATATGCGTAGTCCACTCACCCGTGTGCCTCCTCTCGTGCACCCTGAGCGCGCCCTTCTGAGTGAACCTCTGGCCGCAATGGTTGCACTGGTACGGCTTATGGCCCGTGTGCACACGACGATGCTCCTCGATCTTCGACGGATACTGTAACGAGTACGGTAATGATAGCTATACGATTTACCGTAACCATTACAACATCCGTCATTTTTTGTAATACTTACGGATACTGTAACGGGTACGGTAATGACAGCTATGCGATTTACCGTAACCATTACAACATCTGTCATTTTTTTGTAATACTGTCGGATACTGTAACGGGTACGGTAATGATCGCTATATGATTTACCGTAACCATTACAGTATGCGTCAGTATTTTTTGTAATACTGACGGATACCGTAATGGGTACAGCAATCATCACGCGTCTCATATAACACTACGATATTAGAAAGGATGTTAAGGATGGAAAGCTTCTAACTAGCTTCTGAGTGTGATGAAATCGACCATCAGTAAAATTTGGAATTTACGGGGAAGAGCAGAACAAGAATTTCTTGTTTGCTACAAGCGGCGCGAATTCACAGTGCATTTAGTGTTCAAAACGTAAATTATTGAATTTATCAAAATACACCGCGATTTTCGATTACCGTAACCATCTGTACTGATACAGCTACCGTACCTTGATGACTTTGCCGCACACGTCACACTGCCACACGCACGGATTCTTCTTCGGAGGACAGCGTGATCGGGCCACCTGAAATCGGCAAACGTATACAAACGTCGACCGGCATCACACCAGCAATACATTCAACAGTTTCACTTCTTCCCGTTATACTGTTACAAAATTAAGCTTACATTATTGACAAATTTTCCGGATATCTCGATGGCTTCACAAGGCCAAAATTTTCAGCCAACCCTAATCTGTAGATACCGTATCCAAGGGTCCTCTCCATACCTGATAAAGGGTCTTCCACCGACTCTAAAGGGGGTCGAATTTAAGGGTGCCCCCGGGTGATTTCAGGGCGGACCCCGCCCCCCCCCCCATTTCCATTTCCCCCTTCCACCGTCCCAACCCTTAGCAGGTATGGTCCTCTCGCCGTACACCATTAATAAAAATATTACTACCGTACCTTCTGCACAATCATGTCCATGTGTTGGTTCTTCAGTAATCGGAGCTGCATTCCGAGGCGGTTCTTCTGAAATAAACTACCGTACTCTTTCAAGGAAACCGTATAAAAACAAATTTGCGACATCTCATATGTGACTGAAAGTTGGGCGTAGACCAAAGAGAAATCAATATAATTTCGCTGATATTTATTTCATAAAGCATTCTAAATCTTCCAACGCGAGCTTACACCTAGCGTAAACGAGCCAGCATTTCTTTGTATTCCCTAACCTTAATAATTCTCCCTGATGCCAATTTATGCCCCTATCATAGCTGTCATTGATTACCGTAGCCAACATAATGTACCGTAATCTGCACCCTTCACTCACCCCGTACGTTCCATTGGGCCGTGCGATGTACAGCCGATTGCCGGCCTCGTCGAGGAACTCCATCGGGGGACCGTCCTGAAGAAACACTCAAGTTTAAATATTTTCCTAAATCTGTAATCGAGAGAAATTTCAGAGAAGTTGCGCAAAAGTTAGGCTCAGCTGAGTAAAAAATTAGGCTCAGCTGAGTAAAAAAATTAGCTCAGCTGAGAGAAAATTCAGAGAAACTAATTTGTGCGTATCCGAATTTTCCCTCAGCTGATCCTAATATTTACGCAGCTTCTCTGAATTTTTTTCACCAGGGTGTCTAAACAATTCCGTTGTTCGTCCCACATCGCATATAGAAAAGGAAAATAATGCAAAAAAAACTACGATTACATCGGCAGCATTTTCATTTTCACAGTAGATACAGCAATTACAGTGAATTAGGCAATTACGGTATTCATATATTTTGAAAATGCACATGAAATCCCCACCTCCTCTTCCACTCCATCGAAGACGACGTCATCGTCGTCGTTGAAGATGAATTCTGCAAATATATACATTTACGGAGTGATTATCGCAGCAATTAATCAGTTTCAACCAATTAAAATTAAATCTTGAGCCGAGGAACTCAATTTTATTATTGTACAAGTTGGTATGTCGACGCTATGATCACCTCTATTGTCCCCCTGTATCCACCCTCACCCTAGTTGAATGAGAACGGTATCATAAGAAAATAAAAAAATATTACGTTCTTTTTCTTCATGTTCTTTACAAGGCTTCAATTAAGTGTTGGTTACAATTTATTTTGCACTAGAGCGTTCAGAATTGCGGTCTCATGTGTCTCTTCAAAAGACGACGGCTGCTCTAGGAGAAGGAATGATGTGGGAATCAGGGGTGGGCATTTTCCGTTTTCCGATTTTCCGGATTTTCCGAACATTTTCGGAAAAAATATATTTTCCGATTTTCCGAAATTTATTTTCGGAAAATCGGAAAATATTTTTACCGAAATTTATGTAAAATATATCAAAATTTGGTACAAATTTTTTTTATTTTTGACTGTGTGTCCTAAAATTTTGAGATTGGAAATTGAAAATTTCTTATAAAAACCGTTTTCGAATAAAACGGTATAGCAAGTGACGTCTGATGTTCTCTTGGGAGCCGCACTTATGGATATTTTGACATTTGACAGTTTAAATTGGTATTATAAACTTTTTCCGAATTTTCCGATTTTCCGAAAAATAAATTTTCCGCCCACCCCTGGTGGGAATGTCTTGCGTTTGATTAACAAACGAGTCATAATGTAGTCTCCCCTATAAAACTCCGCCTTGGTTCTCGACGCGGTGATGGGGGATACTGTATTCTAGGCTAAGATGATGGGTACTGGGTTGATTAAGGGGGATATTAAGAGCTTTTAAAGGGTCTTTACGCCTGAAATGGGGGGTATCGTGGTAGCCATTCGAGTGTCTTCTAAGGATTACTGGAGCTTGTTACAAAATCGTTCTTGCAATGTAGTTCTCATGATTGGTATAGTGTAGCCTAGTTAACAAGGTCTTGACGCGATTGTTGGAGCACTTTTGGAAAAAAAATTATGGAATCCACTGCTAGCGCGGGAAGAACATCGTCAAAGTGATCAAAGGACAGCTATGCTAATGGGCGCACCCCTCCTCTCATCCCTTCATTCTCGCATCGTCACGTTTTCTAAAGTGGTTGGTTCATCCCCCTTAGCCCTTCTTCTCCCACCCATAGTGTCTTGGTTTTCGACGCGATAATGGGGATTCTGTAGTGTAGCCAGGAACTATGGATCATGATTTGATGATTGGGAGATACTGTAGCCATTCGAGGGCCTTCAAACGAAAACCGGGGACAATTAATAATCTACTTGTGTGTGGTTACTGCAGTGCATGCTATCTGATAAGGTCTTGACGCGATTGTTGGGGATAGTTTTGTCTAACATACGGAATCCACTGCTAGCGCGGGAAGAACAACGGCAAAGTGATCAAAGTATAAATATGCTAATGAGGACCCCCTCCTCCCACTCATTCCCTCATTCTCGCATCGTCTCGTCTTCTGAAGTGGTTGGTTCACCCTCCCCACCCCTTGGCTCCCATGCGTAGTGTCTTGGTTCTCGACACGATAAGGGAGATACTGTAGTCTACTGGGATGGCTGCCCCTCATTCAAACAGTTGTACTCTTATTTACTTTTCGTCTGGCAAATATCATCCTTCAGACACTTTGCGCCGACATCAGCTCTCAGTGGTCCACAATGCATCTGATTCTAGTGCGTTCCTTTTTTGTGTACTTTTTTTCTTTGCTTAAAAAACCCCTTTTTGGCTCAGTTTCGCGAGACACTAGTCTGAATAATGTGAAAAAAATGCCAAATCAATAAGGAAAAGATCGTTTTATAGTGCCACTTCCCCCCACCACTCCCACCACAACCATCACCACAACCACGACGGAAGAACCAACCACGGAGCAAGCGACTGTGGGAAATCTACACCTCTGTTACACAAACTAAGCTCTAAATCTCCGACACTTCGATGGCCTGGACTGATTTGAGAGTAGTTTTCTGTGAATCGCTCTCTTCCTTCGCTTCGTTATTAGTGGGTTCTAACCTTTTGTCGTCAAAAATGCCCCGGGTGTTTCATTACAATTGTGAGTCGACACTGCTCAAAAAAGCAAATTGTTTGTTATTTACAAACCTACTAAGATAGGAATTGACGTATTTAGGAGGCAACGACTATTGACTCTGAGAAACCGACGTCCAAGGAAGATGTTACTGAGGTTTGCCTTAGTTTTCCGCCGCAACAACGGAATCTAGACCATGGACATTTAAGAAATGAAAGCAAAAGAAACAAAAGTACCATCAATAGACGTTGTCTTGATATTTCGAAATATAAATATCGCGCACATAATCGTATTTTCCGCTCTAGCTGATGAGACTTTCTTGCTAACAGTTGACCAGGAAGCCCCTTTCCCCAGTGTGTTCGAACGCGTATCGGAATTTCATTTATCTATGCATTATAATTATCGATACTGTTCAAATCAAAACGCTTCCAAAACGCTTGTTTTTTGACAATCTGCTAAGAAATGCGGACGTATTTAGGAGGCAACGACTACTGAGAAACCGATGACCAAGGAAGATGTTACTGAGGTTTGCTCAGTTTTTCACCATAACCACCGAATCGATAAAATTGGACATTAACAAAGACATGAAAGCATAACGAGTTATTTGAAACCAATCTGCAGCGTCCTTTTGAAAACAAGAAATGGATGAAATTATAGGAGGAAACGACTGAGAAAGCGGAGGAAGAAGAAACTACTGAGGCTCCTAAGGGATCTGGGCACCAGGGAAAGGAGAAGAAGGACGAGGTTGGATGTAAACGAAATACAAAATATCGATCGTAAATCCAATCGAACTGAATCACTTCCACTAGGGTGTCGCTTTCGGGTATTTATTGACAGCCGGTCATTTCTAGTCGTCTAAGTTCACTCTAAGCGGTAGTCTCTGAGAAGTGAAAGACGACCGCTAGGAATTAGACGGCGAGGAGGTGACCGGCTGTCAATAAATACCCGAAAGCGACACCCTAACTTCCACCCTTTATCCTACAGGGCGGAAACGGGATGACCACCGGAATCGTCGTCGCTGTCGTCATTGTGCTTATCGTCGTTGGCGTTGTGGCAGGAGTCGTCGTGATGAAGAAGAAGGTTATTTTAATAAATAAATATTAATAATAATTGCTAAATTACAACCACAAAATATCGTTTAAATTTGCAGAAAAATATGAGTTTTCTCAATTCAGGGAGGAGACAAGGGAAAAGGCAAGGGCAAGGGCAAGAAGAAGGGAAAAAAGGGAAAGGCGGAGGATACGGTAATCGGCCTAATCAATAATCGATACCATAACTCTTCGCTGCAGGAGGAGCTCTCGCAGGGCATCGACTCCGTGTTGGGCGAAGTGGCCTGAACACTTTTGGGGAATCCGGACAATTGGCGAGACCATGCTCGGTCTCTTTCCCTTTACTCCCCCCCCCCCGCTCGAATATTGTTCTTGGATTCCCCCTCCCCTCAACTCTCCAATTGTATCCTGTCAATTGACAGTTGAGATAAAGAAGGCGGAGACGTTTATTCGTTGGAGAACTGACAAAAGACCACATTTTAACGGATTCACGGGAGTTATCCATGAGGGGATAGTTGCTCGGGCAGTCAGTATTTATATGGGGAATTCACACTAGTAATTTCGCTGAAAAGAGAATGAAGAGAGCTCGACGGTTTTCGTTGAGAGGCTTTCAGAATAAGTTCGGACGTTTGGTTTGTTTTTATTCGTGGGAAGTCCGAAAACGGCATATTCTTCCCAGAAATTAGAATGTCGTTTATCGGTCAAATATAAGAAAAATCATGGCAATGCGGAAGGCAATCACTCGGACACGACGAGCATAGTGGCACACAAAAACGACATTTGTATCAAGGCTCGCGCGCGGACCGCAACGCGTACTCAATGCGTTGCGGTCCGAGCTTGAGCTCATCTATGGTAACCCAAAGGCATGCATATTGCAAAAGAGAGAAACGAGATCATCATATTTGATTTCAGAGATCTTACTAGCAGTTTTTGGAACCGTTGGAAGAAAATGTTTTGAGATAAAAATTGTTGAGATTCTTCGGGAAAGATCGGAGGAATGCATTATCGATTGATTATCGAGTGGGGGGGGAGGTGTGGTTACGGTAGTCACATGATGGTACACTTGAGCGGCACGCGACGCGGTCTGCAGCATTGCATGAGTGAGGAGAGCGACATTCGTGTTGACGTCTGGCCTGAATCAGGGAAACTTTCAGCAATCAATCAATAGTTGGGTACTGTAGACAAATTAACCTTCAGGATCGTAACCCAACTGTTTGCGTTGACATTTCCCGCAGTAATAAAGCCGTTCACATGCCATACTGGAGGTGCTATTTTGAATGCGACATCGGTTATGTATCACTGGCCCTATGTATCAAAGTTGAATTGCTTTCGAGAAACACAGTTTATCTCGCATACAATCTGCCAACCCTAAGATATATACCGTAACCATTGAATACTGTAACAGCCTCGTTCGCTACCGTATACCACTGTACCCATTCATTTCCCCTACCGTATTCCTATGATACCGTACCTGTGGATGAAGTGCTCGATAGTGGTGGGAGAAGGTCCAATTCATCTGATGCCATCGAGTCCCCCTCATCCGCATCCAAGTCGTAAATGGAAGAGGAAGTCAGACGAGTGAGAGAATTGTCCACCTACAAAGAGTACGGTAGCTACAGTATTCTCTCGGATTATAGATTTTTAAAATATGGTTGGAAGTTTGATTAATTGGCGGGTTACGCTGCAAAGTAACTATATAGTCGCAGATATATCCCTTGTGAAACACAATCCACCAAAGATACCAAAATCTGGAATTAATTTTAGGCTAGCTAGTTAAGAGACTTGAAAAAATTTAGATTATATTGCATAAAAATTCACGAACCTTTCCAACCGGCTTCACTTGGCCTTGTTGAGCGTTCGTTGGTCCTGAGGGGAATTTCATAGTTACTGTAATCGTTGCCCTCCCGTGCTCTTGTTGCCCCAGGGAAGCTACCGTACCTCTTGTCCGCGTGGGAGCACTTCCATTCATCCGCGTCCTCCTCTCTCTCAACTCGTCCTCGTCCTCGTCATCGCTGTCCAGCGGGCAATCAAACAGTCGCGCCTTCTCGCCTCCTGCAGCGAAAGGGAGGGGTACGGTAGGTGGATCGATAGGGGTAAGGATACGGTATATTACGGTTGGTAATGTAAGATACTATAGTCTGATTGTGAAGCGAGGTCTTTCTGATTTTACTGCCATAAATGAATGATTAGTTATTTTTGATATTTCTACGTATTCTACACGAATCAATGATGATCTTCTTGGCTACGATATAAATACTTCTTGAAACATACAGTATCAGTCGAAAGTATGAATTTCGCGGTTTACTTTTCCACCGCCGCACAAATACTTTTGTTACATGTATGTTTCAAGAAGTATTTATATCGTCGCCAACAAGATCATCTTTGATTCGTGTAGAATACGTAGAAACAACAAAATAACTAACCTGTATCGTTCATTTATGGCAGTAAAATCACAACGAATTAGCATGCTCGCTTGGCAAATTTACATATTGCACTAAATTTATAAAAAAAGACGTGGGATGCAGCTGTAGCTTAGAAATCGTACCCCACTGACTACGGTAGCTTTCAAATGTCATGGATGGCAGAATGGTTGCTTTGTGTGTTATGTTTCATAACAAGAACATCTACAAATATATAGCATCTCTGAAACATAACCCATAAAGTATGTAAACTGCCATCCGTGGTACCGTACCTCCGTTATCCGGGCGTCCGTTCATGAGTGCGGTCGAATCGGAATTCATGTCGTGGAATGACGTCATCGATGATGGACATCCGAGGTCGCCTGAGGGAAGAATCGATTAACTTTTACATGGTTGGGAGTAAAGTGGTGGTCATCGGGAAGTCTAACCTCCCCACACAGAGTGCCGAAAAATGGAACATCCGACTATTGCAGCGCATCAATATCGCGCACATTCGTGAAACCGCGACGCGTCCCACTGTGCCTTCAACAGGACGCGTCGTGGTTTC